>VWPW01012206.1:54184-84155 GCA_013389825.1 Crypturellus undulatus | reverse complement strand
ACACACAAAAAACCCAGCAAAAAAACACTTGCTTTACAATCACCTGCTCCCCAGGCTCAGTTTTAATTATACAGCACTTAGGAATGGAAAAAAAGTGACTTCTGCTTCTCCAACCCATTGTGATAAATGTTATTTCACTCAATACTCGTAGATAAAATCAGTTTAAGCCACATGTCTTAAATACGAGACATTATCTGAATCAGTTTTGGAACCTGACCTTTATTGTAGTACAGCGAGGCAGTTCATGCTAAATACGGCAGTTTTTTGGCGTTCAGAATGTACAAATACAGAGCTGCTCGGGAGTTAGCTGAAACACCTTGAAGATATCACAGGAGCAAAACAACAACAAAAAAAGGGATAAAAAAAGGAAAAATGGAGACCCTGATTTGAGAGGAGGATATTTTTGCTGATGTGTTTAGAGAATAAAGCACTTCAAAAGTGGAAAAAAAGGACTAACCCACGTCTGTGTGTGGAGGACGTGGGCTGCCCAGGAGGCTCGGGTGAAGCCGGGCGCGATGCAGGCTCCTCCGCAGCGCCGGGGTCGCCTGCTCGCTGCTCTTGGATGTTCTGCTTCAAAACATCCTCCGCAGGAGCCCTCTGGTTAATAGAGCCTCACAGCTGGGCACAGATGTGGCTTCGCGCGCCCCGTGGAGCGCACCCGGGGCTGCCGCCCGCCGCCACAGGGCTCAGACACCTGCAGGCGACGTCAGCGGCGCCGCTCGCGCGCGCCGAGCAGATGCTGCCGCTCTTGGGAGGCGCACGCGGCCGCTCCGGATTGGGGCGCGCTCGGGTCCCTTGGAGCACACGCGCGCCCGCCAACACAGGGGACAGCTTCTCCTCGGCCTCGAGGGCAACATGTGGCATCTGCGTCTACGTGGGAGCTCTCGGAGCTGCGCACGGGCTCCCCGGACAGCGGGGAGACGGGGGACGCAAGGGTTCAGGTTTGTCCCGTTTTGAGAAGGATGAGAACAGAACCCCGGAAAGGAGCAGTGCGATGTGTTCATGGTGACAGGGGAAAGAGCCCCAGCTGCCCGGGAGGGTGAGGAAGGAATGCCACAAGCTCAAATCCCTCCTGTCTTGGCCTCGTCCAGGCCTGTCGCCGTCGCCCTCCCTCTGGCCAAAAGAGCCACCCGGCGCCTGCCGGGCTGCTGAGGCACCAGGGCTCGGGCGAAGACATCCTCCCACAGACACGAGTGCAAATCCCCCGTGCAAAGGCAGGGACTGAATCTAGGTCTTCCACATCCTGGGTGAACAACAAGCTGCTGAATTAAAAAAAAAAAAAAAAAAAAAAAAGAAAAAAGAAAGAAGAAAAAAGAAATTAGAGACACTTACCCCTCCGNGAAGAAAAAAGAAAGAAGAAAAAAGAAATCAGAGACACTTACCCCTCCATCAGCTTGGTGACCTCATGGCTTACTTTCCTTGTTACAAACAGGTGAAGGTTTTCAGTATCTATATACATGTATGCATGTGTAAATATATATACTAAAACACATCCCACCTCCCTATGTCAGCCTGTGTCTGTGGGGCAAGGTGAAGGCCCTCTTCCAGGAGCAGCCTGCCATGAACACAGCATCTCTGCTGCTTCGCCATGGACCAGGCCGTGATCCCAGGCCACAGAGCACAACCCGAGGGAGAAAAGGGACCCCTCAAGGCCGGGCTGTTGCTGAGAATTTTCCATTTCTGACCCTGGTGTCTTTGGAAAGGGGGTAGCACATCCCCAGGGCGCAGGAAGGCAGCAAGGGGGTTGCTGTTGCTTTGATTTACTGGTGGTCGAAGTTAATTTGTTACCTGTTTAATGGGTATTTCACACCGGGTGAAATTAATTGTCGTTCCTAATAGGGCTGATTAACATAGCCTTCAGCAAAATTAATGTCTCACCCAGATGGGAATTCTTGTTGCTGCAGGGTGCTCCTTACTTTGTTGCTATGCTTCTAACTAATTGGATAAGGTGCCTGGAACTTTTAACAATTTTAAGCATTTTTTTTATTGCTTAAAAATGTCAGTTAGGAAATTTGGACCCACTGGGCTGTGGCAAGGAGGTTTTATTGGCGAGTATGTGTTTGGGTTGGGTAATTGATGCTGGATTGCCACTGCAAGCAGAAGAGAACGTCAGGAAAACAAGTGCCAGGCACTGGTCCTAGCACAGCACCAAGGCACGGGGCTATGGCAATGAGTGAAAAGTGAGTAAACTTGGGTTTTATGAAGAAAAAAAAGCAAAGCCTCCTACGCATCAGGAAATCTCTCCTCTCTGTGTAGGTGGTGGAGGCCCCAAGATGAGTTATCTCTAAAGAGCAACTCTGGGGATACCTAGAGATCTTCATCAGTGTGGATTCAGCTCACACACAAGAGGAAATATCAACTCTTCGGGGGCTTTTGCGCTTTTTGACGTTGTTTTTTGCAGCTTTTCGGGTAGCTCATTTTAAGACCAGTTTAAAAAACAAAAATCCACCTTCCAAGGTTCTGTTGACCTGTTCTCAGGTCCCAACCAAACCCCTCTTGGGGTAGGGTGTGCTAGAACAGGTGACTTGGCCCTCTTTTCCCTTTACTTCTTCCTAAAGATTTGTTGCCTGTTAAACCATGATATATTGCAGACTAATTCAGTTACCACCAGGTCAGCTTTTGTTTCTCCTACCATCTCTGCCATCCCCATGCACTTTTTCCTGTCAAGAAAAATGAAAAACTCAAGAGAAAACAGAGTCCGCAGGGTCCACCTATTCCTCCTTCAGACACATCCCCTGGCAGGGACAAGCTCCACTCGGAGCCATCCCGCTGTCAGTAAATAGAGATTTCTGCCTTGTGTGTGTAGCGTCCCCTGTTCAAAGGGGAAACGGTTCCCAGGATCCCAAATGGCAACTGTTTTGCTTGGCTTTCTCTGTCTCATCAGATTTCTGCAAATCCCCCCACTTCCTCTGACTCAGCTGCTGTAATTACAAGCGCTCCAGCCCTCCGTTTTCTGAGAAACAAAATGACTGCAGGTGACAGACTCTGTCTTACTGGTGCCACCCCGTCACTTCGGGAGGGGAAAGTACAGCTTAAAAATCTGACGCTGCAGCTGGTTTTGGAAATACCACTAAGACTTTAAAGCTGTTTTTCACTGACCTTTTGAATGGAGGGTGCTGGGGAGCAGCAGTTGTAAATTTAACAGCCTCATTCATGAATCTGGATAGAGAGAGTCCCTTCTGCTGTCATAGTCCTAGCAGCTATTGCTTCCTCAGATGTTCTTTCCTACCAATACTTATCAGGGAGGCATGACCACCGGCTTAACCATACTAATTTGCAGTAAATCTATCTCAAGGAAGCGGAGGTAAGAGCCCAGAATGATAAAAATCAAGGTGACTACAGACAGAAATCCCATATGGTGAGTTCTCACAGCTGTGCAGCTTCCTTAGAAATCCTTGCCCGCGGGACAGACAAGGTTGGAGTTCGCTTTTAACTAACACATCACATAGCTGCACTGACCCAGGCTCTCTCAGATTTGTGCTCAGCTTTCATTTAAGTCATGCATCTGCAAATGAGGGTGGTGAGCCTGTGCTCGCAGAGATACAGGAGGTTTGCCAAGCCCTTTCTGCATCTGCAAGGAAGGTTTTGCAGTGAATTGTTAGTTACCATCTATTGCCATATATAAAGATGTGAAACTATTACACCCACATGCTTAGGCAGAACCTCTCTCTCTACTTAGATGGTCTGACATTTGGGTTTTAATGGCACTGGGTTGCAGCTGTTCTTCATAGGTGCCCAGGCTGCACCTGTACCCTCAGGGGAGCAGCGTGCAAGGAACATTTGTGTACTCTAAAACACTGGAGCCCTCACAAATCTCACAATCTCCTGAACTCTTCAGTTTTGCATGGCGTGACCTCTCAGCTTCTCTTCTCTGCTTACAACTTGCTGGACTGAGCCTCGGTTTCCCAACACAAACGGCAGCATTTTCCAAGCTCCAGACCCTACACCATTCTCTCAGGGTGTTTAAATTAGTGCTGGTCTCCACATTACCAAAATCTTATTTCTACTGACTTATTTCTACTAAATGTAGTTGTGTCCGCAGCTACTTGGCACCTTTGCTCCAGCTGGCTTCTCTTCTCCCCTTTGAGCTCTCTCCCATGTCCTGATAACCTCAGCATTTTCAGCTGGTCTCTGTCCATGACCCTACCCCAGTAACAGTCACCTTTTCCACAGGACCTATTGCAACACAGGAGGGGCTCTGCCTTTTCCTTCTAGTTCCCACTTCCTTTTACCACATATGGGTGAAAACACCCATTTTTCCCGTGTCTTCTTTCTCAGGAGGCAGCGCTCCAGTAACGCCAGGCCGGGAGCACCGTTCCAGAACAAGTCCTGAGTTTGCTGAACTTGCAGCAGTGTGTGACACACACAAATGCCTGTATTTGCCTGATATTCAAGCTCAGGCTGCTAAAAAAAATAGAGCCTCTGCACCATCCCCGCCTTGACTTTCAGGGGCTGCGAAGCAAAAGCATTTCAACACGCACAAAACATATTTTGGGTCAAGTTCCTGAGGACAGCACCATTTCAAAACCACGCTTACCTTTGCAAGTCCAACTTAGATGCTAAAAGAAGTTAGAATAAGCACAAATTAAGGTGGAGTATATCAGTGTACATAGGTTTACTGTGCGACAGCAGCAGTTAATGATACGACCCACTGTGTATAGGGTTAAAGGCACAGGTTAAGACTTTGTCACATTAAGGCCCTACTTTGTGCTGTTCAAAATGCTGCGTGAAGTTACATTATGAACTGAGGAATTAAATATATATATATATTTATACGCATGCTTATGTATATATAAAAACTTGAGCCTGGCAGAGATTTTTGCCTGGATGGGGAACAGCTGGCTTCAACTCAACTCATAAGAAAACTAAACCAAGGGGGAGAAGAAAATAGCATTTAGTGTTTACATTTCCACCATCTACAAGTAGGCTCCTCCAGCTGATCTGCTTCGTGGTGCAACTTGCTACAGCTGACTTGCGAACCAGCTGTTTCGTATCAAAGCTGAAGGCTTTCCATATGACACAGAAAGCCTAGACAACAGGCAAACCGTACTGCATTAAGGGTAATCTGAGAGTAATTTGTCATAAAAACATCCAGAAAGGCACCAGCTGCAGTTAGATGCTTCCTGCAGAATCACAACAGACTCTGTGGTTCTTATAAAAAAATGCCCTGCACGGCTGGTTACGGAATGATATATGAAAGGCTCTCTGAAAATGAGGAAAGAGGGGCATTTCTTGACCGCTGGATACACTGCTGCTGCATGTGCAGGAGCCTCTGGAATGTGATGATTAGGGTTCCTGAAGCGCCAGGCAGGCTGGTGGGCAGCTATGGAGCTGGACATAGAGCAGCACTTCCCGTAGGGACAGGGGAGCCTTGGGCAAGTTTGCTCTTCAACAGCAGACCCAGAGGGAGGCCGGGTTCTCAGAGGAGGGAGAAGCTAGCTATTACCACTGGAAATGAAAGTAGTATTGAAGTAATTTTCAAGTGAAACCCTTTCACACAAATACAAACATGGAGAACTTCAGCATTTCCCTTCCTCATCCCTCTGCATCCCTTCTGTTACCAACCTGGAAAGCACAGCTTTAATGGAGCAAAGTCACAGGGAAGTAGCCTAGGGGCAGCCTTTATTTCTGCCTTTGAACCCTGTAGCTGTTAAAGCTAATATTCACAATAGCTTAAAATCCTGAGACCTTCCAGCAGGTCATACACCAGGTTTCCTCCTGCATTTGACAGAAAGCTTGGGAGAAGCAAGTGTGGGGTGAGGAGGAAGCATTTTCAAGCTTTGTCTGCTTTAAATTTAGAGATGAGACCAACTCAGCTCTGCTTCAACTCTTGCTCTTCACAGAGGCAACAAGCAAAACCTTTCCTCCTCTCTATCACCTCTTACGAGAGCAACAAGGGAAAATTAAGAATGCCAACAGGTGTGGTGCCGAGTTTCTTCTGAAGACAGACGCTAAAATCACAGAAAAAAATGCTTGGTTTAAAAACCAGCAGCCCAAGAGGAGCAGAAGATAAACAAAGTGTGTTAACTGTAAAGTACCAAGAATGACACATTTGCTGTGGTCAACCCTCCCTTTTCTAGTGTAACTTGATTTATAAAAACAACCTAACAAGCACTTCTCGGTATCTCCGCATGCAAATCAGCTTATAATTTCAGCTTATGTGGGGGTAGTTTTTCTTCTGTGGTCCCCAGGCCAGCACACTTTCTCAGAATAGCAAACCAGATGAAAAACAAACTATACATCCATGTTTGTGGTAAGTCGCAGCTCTTTAGCCAAATATCACATTTCTCAGCATCCAGGCTGCGTACCAAATAGCTTGTAAACTGTAGAGTTTGCTAATCCAACTGCTATACATTTTTTAAGTTTAACAAGTTAAGCTAAGCAAAGTGTCTGACAAAATACACTCCCGAAACACAATAGATTTATGAAAAACTGTTGTTTGCCACCCTCTTGTGGATAAATACATAACTAAAAGAATATCTGTGCTATGTCTATAGCTTACCCAGTTTGAGGTTTGCTTCTTCCCGTAGCTGATCTCGATATCTTTTAGAAAGCCCTCAAGAAGTGAGCCCCCGAGGCCACGGGACACATTCAGGACCAAATGCTGGAATTCTGCCTTCCTGAGGGACTCCATCGTAGATGTTCTCCAGCAGTGTCAGGCTTTCAATTCCAGGGTGACCAAGAGAAACCAGTATTTTTTTTTTCTTTTCTAACCTTAATAAGCAGTGGTAGAAGTTAAAATATTAAAGAAGGGACACGCTGTGGCAAGCTATATAGAATACAGATAACTAACTCCAAGCTCTTTCTTCACTTCCTTCTTGACAAAGCTTTTCTTTTAGCTCTCTTTTCCCTTCTAGAGCCTACCAGAACAGGGCATAGGCATAAAGGATTTTACAGAACAACTCGGTAACAAAGCTGAAATGGTACTTTAATTGGTGTATTAATTTTAATAAAAATTAAACAGACTCTGTGGTTCTTATAACCAATGTGTGTGTATATATACACACACATATACTTGTTTGTGTACATGTCTCACTCTATAGTTTTCCTCAAATTATTTTCATTTCCACCTGCAACAGTAATCACAGCCCTTTGCTGTTGCTCCAGTCGCTCAAAATGTTGGTCAATACGTAGGTTTTTCAGTACTGAATCATACAGCAGAGCTGACCAAGGGAAAGTTTAATCCATGTTATCTTCTAGGGTTTGAAGCTGAGAAAAAACATTGATGTTCTTTTTACTGTTGTTGTCCAGGGCTGCTCCTATCTATCCAAAAGTTATTTTAAAATTTCCCCCAGCTCCTAAAGCATCTTTCCCTCCTGCCACCCCTATTTTCTTTACAGGACTAACATTCAGAACTGAAAATTATTATGCAGCAATATCAGAATAACCGAATCTCCTTGCTCCGATAGTGCAGTGAACTCCATCCAAGCCCCTCATATGCAGCTTGAGCGGAAAGGAATTAGGGGCAACAAAATCACACTAGCACAGCGTGAATACCAGTAATTCCACATACTCTGCACATGTGGAAGTACTAATTTCCCCAGAAGCTGCCACAGAGCGCTAATGGTTTTTGCGTTTCCCACACATGAACATCCTTACAAAGCACAGCAGATGCTACAGCTCCTGCTTACGGCTTCCCATGTGAGTCATGCCCAGAAAGAAGGGCCCAGGCAGCCAAAGGAGGATGTAAACTCAGATGTTGCTGTGGAGCTGGTGGGTTTGAGTTGCCAGATAAGTTTTGGGGAATTTATGCAAAGCAGGTCAGAAAGTGAAGGCAACCTCATACCAGCGCAAGTGACTGACTGACGTGGCCAGCAATGGTTCAGTAGGTTAGTGCATTAACAACAGTAATTAGGGAACTTGTAGAAAGAGGTTTAACACAACACAACAACAAATAAATCCCCCATACTTTTGAAGGATGCTTCAGGGGAGTTTTCCAGGGTGATGCAGCTAGATAGCATAACACAATACTCTAACTATATCAAAGAAAAATCTTGTGACAACCAGAAAAACACCATCACGTAAGGAGACATTTGCCTACGCCTCTGTAACAATTTTGATGTGACGGGTCAGAAATGAATTTAGCAAAAGTGTGACTTGAATTTATTCTGCTACCTTCAGCTTCTTACAACTTAGAAATTACCCAGAAAGAGAGTAGGGCAGACATATTTTGAATGTGAATGAGCCAAACCCCAAAGATCTGCGATAACAGCCCTAAGTAGAATTGCTTATCCACACTTGTGTCTTGTGAATGACTTCAAGCAACATTCCCCTCATATGTTAGTTACCTGCTTGTAGCAAGAGCATTTTGTACAACACTGGGTATTGACTTGGTCTGATCTTTAGCAGAACCATAGAAGTGGCAAGTAGATTTTGGTGTTTTAAGCAGCACATCAAACAAGAGAAGGAAACATTTGGAGAGAGATCCTGGCCTTCAGATAGAGGGGCTCAAGGCAGGTATTCACAGTAGTAGATACTGCGAACACAAAGGAATGAAGAAATCCCAATTGTTGCAGTAGTGGAAGTATTCAGTGCTAACACAACCCCTGCTGAAAATTAAATACACTATTGAGTGTGCAGTTTGCAACACTAGAGTTAGGATAGTGGTTCTTTCCAGGTCAGAATTTGCATCATTTAAACAGTGAAAAGAGCATCCACATTAATCAAACATCTGCAAACTAAAGTGTAAGATTCTGCTCAGCAGGAATAACAGCTTCGTATTCATCCTGTACAACTATTTTACTCGCACTTAAGCTCTTCTTATCACATTATCCACACTATTCAACTTCTGCTTTAATGAAAGCTGAAGAGCTTGTTTCACTTGGAGCATGCCTTCCCAAAAGGCATCCAGCCTTGCCCTGAAACAAGCTGACCCATCATTGTACCTTGTTCCAATAGTTAGGGCATCAGAAATGCCTGGGTTTCTGGCTACTATCCTGGTTTCTGGGTAGTGATTTATATTATGTCCTTCACTAGATGAAGGAACAACTGCTTAGTTTTATAAATACAAAACAGCAGCATGGACAACTCAAAAAGCAGCCTGCTCTTCCCTTGACTGAATCACATTTATATCTATATATTCACTAGCATCTAACAAGAAGTAAATCTTGTCAATGTAGTTGGTCTGAACACAATATTGAGCTCAGTTTGAGCAGACATTTAGACTAGATGACTTCCCAAGATCCTTTCAACCTTAATGTTTCCATATTTTTTATATCCCAAAGATTGAGACCACTTACATATGCACACACACAGAAATGAGAAAAGGTGATGTATTTTTATTCATTTCTCAATAATAGTTCAACAATTATAGACAATCTCTGAAAGGTCTCTGTATCACCTGGTTACCCGAAAGCTGGGCAACTTCAGTTTACACTTCATCCAGGTTTCATGACAACTACATTATTTTATGCAAGTTTCTTCATGAAAGAATAACTTGAGTTTTTCTATTAGTGGTCCATGGAGTTGCCTGTAAAAACATTTATTTCTAAACAGGTTGTTACAAAAAAGTTTCACATAAAAAGTGAAAATTCTTGAAGAT
Organism: Crypturellus undulatus; assembly: GCA_013389825.1. NCBI lineage: Eukaryota > Metazoa > Chordata > Aves > Tinamiformes > Tinamidae > Crypturellus > Crypturellus undulatus. The sequence continues at coordinate 74,614 of VWPW01012206.1, read as the reverse complement.
GCCATTCCTCAGTAGCACAGTACACTCAATGCTCATTTTCGTGACCATAAGTTTTCTATGAGCAACACAACAAGTCTGTTCCGAAGGAATTTGATGTCTTTGGCATATGTTGTGCAAAACAAATCCTTCAGATTTTCACGCAGAACTCCCAAGGCAGGCAGGCTGTGGCAGTTCGGGATGTTCAGGATGCTGTCAAAGAACTCTATCCACAATTTGGCATTGGCCACCCTGTAAAGCAACAAAACCAAAATAAAAACAACTAAAATCAAACTGTTAAAGTGCTTTCCTCTCTTTACTCTTTTACCTCCCAGATTACAGATTGGAAGAACCACAGATTGGAAGAACCACACGTGGCAGGCTGCTTAGAAAGACAGCACGATTTTGACTCACTAGCTTTATTTTCTTCCTTCTAGTCACCAGTAAAAAGGGGGTTGCCATGCAATCCACCGTATCTACTGCTGAGATGCTGCTCATACTTAAACTATTGAAGTCTATGAGGCTGTTAACACAAAATAAATCCACATTTTTAGAGCATCAAAAGGCAAGTCAAGCAACACTAAAAGCCATGTCAGAAGTTAACCTCAAACTTGAAATTAATGATTCTCTTTCTATTAAGGGGAAGTTTCTGAAGAGATTTTTGACACCAACCTTCTGAAGGCTCCCTCAGGTTTCCAGACACCGTTTTCATTCTTCACTTTCATGTAGGTACCGAAGAGCATGCAGTAGACAGTTGCTGCGATGCCAAAGTAATCTGTCTAAACAAATCATGCACAAGTTGTATATTAAGAAATATGCCTCCAGCCTACTAAAAATTATGTGAAAAAAAAAATTGAGCAGCCAACAGGGCAAGCTCCAGAAAGATTCAGGACCATGACCTTACAGCAAAGAGCATCTAGAACTGAATCTACCACATTAGGGCAAAAGCCTAATATTCCTCTATGCCATCTATTCACGTCAGACGTGCTTTTTAAGCTATAAATATTCAGGCTGTGTATACAGTCATATACCTGGTAGTTCCATGGTTTTTGTGTCAACATTTCAATACATTGGAATCCAGATGTTTCACAACGTCCAGTAAATGCTGTTCCTTCAGGAAAGAGTTTCATGTCTATACTCTGTCCCAAATCAATCAGCGTCAAGCCATGAGAGAGACCATCTATATCACATGCCTCATTCTCCAGAAAACTGCAATCAAGACAACAAGCAACGAACACAAGTTTTAAGACTGTGACACAACAATATGCTAGTATCTCAGCTGGTAAAAGGAAATACTTGCTTTTCTCCAAGGATAAAATTATCAGGTTTAATGTCACCATGAATGATCTGGCAGTTGTGGAGCTCTTCTACCATATAAAGAATTTTTACAGCAAAATAGATTACAAGCCCTTGAGGCATCACCTTTTCAGGAAGCTTTTTGTAAATGTTTATGGCATTCTGTGAACAAAAGGGAGATAAGGAAGAACTGTTAGCTACATAAAAACAACTTAATATGGATTACAGGTCCACGTTTCTAAGCATAAAATGTATTCACAGTAAAGTTCTATGAAGCTGACTGGAGAAGACACTGCCGTATATTGCAATATATACACCAACAGCCCAAGAAAAAATATAGAAGTTCAGAGCAGAAGCTGAGCACACTTACCAGCAACGTGCCATACTTGTAGAGTTCACCAACCAAAACGCTCCCGTTCTTAAAGAAATGAGCAGAATAAAAGTGGATGTACAGATGGTGTATACTTGGATTAAGTCTTTCTACCAGTTGTGTTGCTATATAGAACTCCCAAAGACCAGCCAGTTTTTGGACCTGTAACCAAAGAGTTGAGTTATTAGGTTAATCTATTGGCATTAAAGCAGAAAATCATCTCTGTTTTAGTGGCCATCTCAAGTAGCTAGGCACCACTTCTTGTAATTGAGTCGAATACTCCATCTACATAATTAACCTCAGAAAACTACACTCAGCGATGAATCCTCCTGAAACAAGACACTCGCCCTCCTGCTTCTCTTCTACATTAGATATCAAATAAATAAATACAAAATTAGACATTCATACACACACACAAGGTACTATGCTAAAATTTCTTTGTTAAAAGATTAGTCATTGCAGAAGAGATCCATAAAAAGATTTCTAAGGTAGGAAAAAAGACTTGATGTGGAAAGCTTGAGGTGGTGGGTCAGTCGTACAACCACGTTTCAACATAGCTATAGTAACTGTAAGATCTAACCCTCTTGACTAAGCTGACTTTGCAGGGACATACACTTTCCCTTTGGTGCTGGTTTTGACACATGCTATCACCAGTTGCTCATTCCTGCACTGAGAGGCAGCCTGCAAGACAATGCAGAGCAGAGGTAAGAGCTAATCAGTCTAGAACTGACAGACATGCAGCCATCAACACAGCTGTCAAAGTGAAAAAAAGCCTTGGAAAGGAAAGGAGAACATAACTGCAAGAAACACTAGTCCCTTCAGAGCAAACAAATCATTTGAATAACTTCATCCTCAATCCACACAAATTTTCATTTGCTGGGCTCTAGAATCACGCACACAAATAACCACCTTTGTTCAAGTGAAAAAAGTGCCTTGCTGTAATCTGTAGGATTTTAAAACACTTGTGACTACCTTTAAAAACAAGATTAAGATATCAGATTAATTTGGTGGTTAAATAAACTTCTGGGTAGAAAATGCATCAGATAAAGCATGCAAATTGAACAAGGCTTTAAGGACATACCAAAATGCCTTACTTCCTATTTATGAACAAGGACACTTGGCAAAATTCATCCAGGATGTCAAAAGGTGTCAAATTAAACCAAGATTCCAGAATTTTCCTTGTCCCCTCCCCCTCCTCGAATCAATGCTACTTACCTTCAATATTACTTTCTGATTGTTTTTAGGATTATTTGCATCCAGTATACAAGCCTGATAGACCCGAGCAAAAGCTCCTTCTCCAAGCAAGCAATCCACATGGAATAAATTAGAACCTTTTGTTGGAGGAAAAGGAATAAACATCAGTAATTCCTGTTTGCAAACAGAAGACATTACTGCTCAGCAAATTAAAGCAGTAATTTTTATAGTGGCCTTACTAGCCACCCCCCCTCCATAAAAGCAGGCCCATAACCATTCTTGATATCAAGGTTTGTGAAACACCATTTTCTAAAAACCACAGTGTTTAGAGTATGACTATCCAGAAGAAACAAAATTCCAAAGTGAATTCTAAAATGTTAGTGTTGACTTTTTAAAGTGATGCAAGTACATTGCCATTACCATCACATAGATTTTGCTGAAACAAGACTGCTGCTGTTCTATACAAAGCTTGAAGCTGTGTCACATACTACCAGAAACAGGTTTCTTTGTTTCCTTTTCAGAAGGAATTAAAAGTTACGCTTCAACTAAGAAGATAAACAAAACCATGCCTAACCCCAAAGCTGAAGTTTAGATAATCTGGATTCAACTTCTTGAGCATACTGAATATATACTTAAGTGAATTGGATTAGAAAAGCACTTTAAAGATCCCTGTAAAAGATGCAACAAATGCATCAAAATGAAATGTCTGATGTAGTTCTTACCTAGTGGGAGTTTGTTCTTCAGTTTGATGGATGGAAGGGGAGAATTCCATTCAAAATAGTTGGCATAGGTACTGAGTGGTTTAGGAAGCTTTGATAAGAATTTGTGAATCAGTTTCTCATCCCAAGGGTTCTCAACAAGGACTTTATAGAAAGAACAAAAATATTTGAGGCTATAAGCAAAACGTCATTTAAAAGAGGTAACCCAAGCTTATATTTGAACAAGTGTCAGTGATGAAAGATCAAAGATATAAATTATATATCAGAATCAATGCCTATATATACTTTTAAATAGGCAGGAAAGATGTAAGTATACATTTGTTCACTATAGTTTTAAACACAAGCTGAAAACATATTTCTTAGGTAAAGTAATTGAGTCTGAATTAGTAGGGACTCCTGCACTAAGAATTAGTAGGGAATACTCCTGCCACTTCATAGCATATTGTTGGCATTATATAATGCAGGTATTGCCCACATCATTGCACATAAACAGCAGTCTCCTTGCAGGAGCCTCAGGACAGTTTGCTCACTTTGGGGACCACCTTAGTGTTGGATGAAACACTGCCTCAAAAACATGACACTGCTCTCCAGTCTCTTATTTAAGAGAGAAGAATTGTCACCAATGCTCTATACCTGAATTTCTAATGTTCCTATCCGTCTCGTCCTGCCAAGATCCAGACAGCTCTTCATGGGAAGTTTTGTCCACTCCGACAGACGGGAAACATTCGGTCCTATTAGGTGCAATTTGCTCACATAGTTTTTGAGAAACAGTTGTAGAGATGGCGTTTCCTTGTAGCTGTTCTGCAACGCATTCAAGAGCAGGGCTACATATTTAAAGCAAAATATTGTTAGTTGACAGTACTCTCATGGTGTGTTTTTTTTGTTTTGTTTTGTTTGTTTTTACATATTTAGTAAGCCAAAATTATGTTCCAACTCCCTGCCTGCAACCTTTACCATAAAAGAAATCAAAATGAACATGGTGGACATTTCTACAGAAAATAAGATTTGGTCATATCCTGCTACTCGTAGTCTGATAATTTTCAGTTCATTGACCAACAATTTTAGCCAAAATTGAACAGTTTTGTACACATCATCACTAAAACATTTGGGACAGATAATAACTAATTAAAATCAATCACTGCTGCTTCATGATTTTCTAAGATATGAAGTATAATAAATTTAACACCAGAAAAGCTTGCATTAGGATGACAGTACACCATGAAAGTGATACTCTCCCTCCTTTTCAAACAAAGCTCAAATCTAGTAGAATTGTGAACCTGGAGAACACGACTACTGTATATTCTTTCCAATATTAAACTTAAAAGAAATAACTCTGGGCAAGGTTATTCATCAAAACAAAACCCCACAAATCCTCAAACATAACAGAAAAAACTCCCCAGTAAAACCAAAACATTTCATATCTATCTACCTGTTTTTACTCCAACTAGTGAGTCAATCTGGACAAAGCCAGAACCTGTCAGACTAATCTTAATTAGTATTTTATCTTACTCTTAGGATTTCCTTTACATGTTTCACTGACTGCTCCAGTTAATCCCAGTACCTCAGAAATATAGTGAATAATACGTCTCATGAGAGTTAGGAACACTGTCAAAACAGAGAAGGTGAATTCTGCCTTCAAATTCATACTGCATTGATCTTAGTTTGCCCGCGTCTCTACAAAATCATTCAAAACAGCTCTTCTACATGGGCATGCAAGGTTCAATTAACTCCAAAGTGCTGTGATATTTTCTAAGCAGAGACAATCAGATGAAAATGGGCAAGTTACTGGGAAAACGTGCACCTGCCACAGCATAACAAAACTGACTGCTCTACCATTAATTCCAAATCTGCACAGCAGTTAAGAATCTTAAAAAAACCTTAGCAAATAACATCATACCTTAGCTCCTTAGATTTTGTCTGCTTGTTTAGTGCATCAGAAGGCTCCAGATTCATTGGCAGCAAGTCATCCTCACAGCCTGTACCAAGAGATTATATTATATTATACTATATTGTAATAATATAATATATAATAATGCATGCTTTTTTTTCTTCAAAGGGAAGTGCTTATTTAAAGTATTTCACCATGACAAGATTAAAGACAAAAAAAAAAAAGAACACCACACCACACGCACGCACAGCTGAAACTGTGAAACTTGACAATCCCAAATCCTCCCCAATACAATCAAAACATTCAATATCTCCCTGCTTTTACTCCAACTGTCAATCTGTACAAAGTCAGAATCTGTTTTATACAGGTTAAGTTATACAAGGAAATACAATAGAGTCATTTACTTGGGGAGAATATCCCAAGCCTTTAGAAAGGCACACAAACATAGAGGTCCTCATAGAAGAGGGTACTGGGACTTAAGTGTTCAACTATCCACAGACTTCTGAGAACTTTTTGGAACAGTCCAGAACAACAGTTCTAACAGCACCAGCAACAGCTCCCATCTCTTGTCACCTTCTCTTTGCAGCCATAAATATTAATTCCTGCACCAGCAACAGCTCCCATCTCTTGTCACCTTCTCTTTGCAGCCATAAATATTAATTCCTGCACCAGCAACAGCTCCCATCTCTTGTCACCTTCTCTTTGCAGCCATAAATATTAATTCCTGGAAAGCCTGTGTGTTGGGCAAGCACATGTTCTCACCTGCTTCTCTGCAAGGAATTTAGACTCAAAGGTGGCAACACTGGTAGCCACAACTATTAAATATTTAACAAGCCCTAGGATGTAACCAGGGCACAGAAATAGTTGCATCTAACTCTGGATAATGAAGTATTTGTTATTTTATTGAAGCCTTTTTACCTTTTTTCTGCAAAGCTTGCTGTGAATGAGTTGATAAGTGATTGAATGGCGTCGATACAAGCTTGGTAGCTTGTGCAAAGTCTCTTGTGTTATTTGGACTCAAAGCCAAGGGTTTATTACTATATGGTGCACACCACACTGTGTAATCATCCTTTGAGAACTCTGGTATCTGTATTTCTTCCTAGACAGAAAATAAATACATGTTTAAAACTAAGCAACCAAACTCATCCTGTCAGACCTGCAGCATAATCTAGCAGCCTCTATAATCAGTCTGAATACCAGAGTATGCATGTATCAATTCAGAATACTACAGAAATAATAAAAAAGAGCAACCCAACCCTAGGTTTGTATAGCTTGGTATCATACATGCATGTTGGCAACCATCAGTTTCACAGCAAGATGGTAGACAGTAAAAAATTGTCATGAAAGTCTAGAAAAGCTTATCTCATTACACAGTAATCACTTATATCCAAGCAGCATGTAGTTTTATGCATCTCCTTGGCTACACCTAATAGTTTTCTATTGGCTCTAATTGTCTCTTGCTCCCCTCCTTTCTCTTTCAAGCAGCTGCCAAATCTACTCCTTTATTAGAGAGGGATTTATCTACAGAGAGAGGTCTCCACTATTAAGCTCTTTAAAATTTTATGAAAATTAACATATGAAAACCTTCACCCTCTTGTCAGGGAAACACTTCAGGTAGATACAGCTTAAAAAGCACTGCAGGACTGAAAGTGAACACTGCTGAGGAAACCAGCTACTTCCAATACCTCCTCCTAACTACACAGTCCACTTCCAAGGCTAATTTCTACAGTAAAACTCACTTCCATACGTTGTATATTGATGGCTGTACAGTCCGTGAAGGGACATTCTCCAGTAGTTCTGAGCTTTGCCGACTCATTTCTGTGCTGTGGAATCCTGACAAAACAAACAGTTTAGAACTGCTTTTCCCCAGAACCTTCCAAGGAAAACTGTTTATCATTAAATTCCACCCCACCCCATGAACCTCATCTGCCAAAAGTTAGTAACTTCAGTAGCTTGAAGACAAACTACCCACAGTTATCCAGAATATTAAGCATCTCAATCACAGTGTCCAAAATAGGAAAGTTGCGCAATTCCAGGAGGGAGAGGGAGGAAAAAAAAAAAAAAAAAGGCAAATAAAGCTTTCTCCTGACACCTCCCCACAGTCAATCCCAATATTATAAATAGTCATAACAGTTACCTGGCATAGAATCAACTCTCTATATAATTCTCAATAAACAGAATCCATTTTGTTACTTGCTTCTCTTACCTGCTGTTCTCCTTTTCATTCTCATCTTCAAAGATAGAAAAAATAGGTACAACAGGAGCAAGGTCATGGCTTCTATCAGACTCTAAAATAAGAGATCATGGATATTATCTTCACTCAATGAAGATCATAGAGCGCCATGCTTTTACCCCAAACAAACAGCTAATAAGCTTGAATTTGTAACTTTTCTTTCGGGAAACTGCATGCTTGTTTTCTATATGGGACATAGACACGCTGGAAACATTTTCGTTCCTTTTGAACCTTATATAGAAACCTAACAAAAGCAACCAAGAGAAGTAGACAAACTAGACAGAAGAAAAACAAAGTTTTACTTGTATGAAAGCAATTTATATCAGCTTTCCACTTCTCAAACTTAGGTTTTAAGTATCAGAGAATTGTCTACAGAGAAACAACTTAATATACACATTAACAGGTTTGCTAATGGGAAAGTGCTTTTGCCTTCCACAGGCCGAGCATTAGAATTAATATATCAGTTATGTTCATTACGTTCCTAATAAATTCATTATGAGGAAAGAAGTTCTTCATTCCATACCTACTCAAATAATTAGTTCTCTCAAAATTATACAGGGACTGACTGGAGAAGAGGGAAATAAAGTGCTACAGACTGACATATCATGGACTGAAAAATAATAGTACACACCACTTTTTCTGGCAAACGCTTCAAACTCCTCCTCACTTTCCTCAAGAAGAGATGATTCAGGCAAGATAGGTTTTTGAAACATATCCATTAGAAAACCTTTGAAATCAAACAAAACACTTCTCAGATCTCTTACCGAGTAGGAGTCACTGATAAGACAAATCTTATGTCAGACAATGTTATTTCTTGACTTCCCATTTAAGCACTCCTCATAAGGGAGTAAACACAGGAAGGTCACAGACTTAAACCAAGAGGTGCCATGACCCTGCCTTGCCATGACAAGAGCAGCTCAGAGAACATGCTGCCCAAAGAGGCTTAGCAGTAGCATCAGTGACTCATCCCATAGTTTCCAGCATGCAGCCACTGAGATANGCTCAGAGAACATGCTGCCCAAAGAGGCAGTAGCATCAGTGACTCATCTCATAGTTTCCAGCATGTAGCCACTGAGATGTTAGCTTAAGGCATAGATGCTCTGCTAAGGTTTACTCCTACTGTATCCAAGAACAGGATCAAAGCTTTGGATCATCCAATTAATTGAAGAGTGTCAGTACCATTAATAGCCTTTTTCTCTTTCATACATCACTAAGCAGCCTCGGTGAACATACAGCTCCACTAAAAATCACCAGGCAGGATCCCATTAACTCCAGTCAGACCAGTACTTCCTCACAGCTGCTTACCCAGTGCTTCTTTTGTATGAACTGTGGGGGAAGGTTGCACTTTGAATGGTGTTGCTTGCATCGGTCCTCCCAGGGAAGTGTTCGGTGTAGCCTGAGAAGCATTTCCAGAAGCAGAGGAAGAATTCCCAATTCTAGATGCTAGAAAAGAAAACAGTGCAGATGACTTCTAAAGCTTCTTCATGTAGCCTGGGGATGTTTACAAGTATTTCAATAGCTAGTGAAAAGTTACTAGAGAGAAGTAAACAAGATGAGTAACAATGACAACCCTGAATTTCAGGGGAGGAGATTCTGGCTTGGTCAGGGATCTGCTTGGCAGGTTTCCAAGGGAAACTGCCCTGAAGAGCAAGGAGACCTCATACAGCTGAGTGGTCTTTGATAACACCCTCCTTGGTGCACAAGAACAGCCCCTTCCGACATGTGGGAAGTCTATCAAAGGGGCAGGCAGGAAGCCAGTGCGGATGAAGAGGCAACTCTTAATAGCTCAAAAACCAATAGGGAGCATAGGGATAAAGTTACGAATGTCAGAAAGCTCAGAGAGGGCTGGAAGCAACATGAGGAGCAACAAGAAAGGCTTCTTTAAGTAGAGAAAACCAAGAAAACTGAGGCAATTCTGGGCATTCTGCTCAATGGGACAGGGCCTATTAATAGATGTCATGAAAAGGGTGTTTTACTTTCTTACTTTAAGTTGAACCCTCAGGTCCCTGAGGCTTGTCCTAAGGGAGAGAGGCTTTACCTCAGAGGCCTCAGGAGTTCACTGCCAACCTAGATCAGTTCAAAATTCTAGCAAAACATTAACAGTCTCTAAGGGCTAAAAGTTTAAAACCAGAAGTGAATAACAGATCACCTAGTCCAGTTCTCTCTGGATAAGTCACTCTTTCAGCCAGGTTACTCCCATATTCATATTTTGGTCCTATTCGTGGACATATGACCTCTACATGTAAGCAAAAGACAACAAAATATGCTCTCAAGTAACTTTGTGAGCTTAACCTGAGGAAAGCTCCTTTCCAAGGGCAAATCAACTCATCAAGTCACTCAAAAAATACTCTCTCTCCTGCAAAAATCTGTAAACGGTCAACTTTTCTAGAACACCAGTCCATCAAAACCATTGTCTACCACACTGGCAATTGGTTGCACTTACTATGCCTGAGGAAAAGGCAAAAGAACCTGCAGAAAATGTAATTAGACCCCTACAGAAGTTTATCTGAACATGAAAACATCAAATATCATCTTGATCATCTTAAAGCAGAAGTAGAATTCAGTCATGGAAGTTCAAGAAATCATACAATCCACACTGTTCTTAGATCATACATACTCTAAGAAATTTCAAATATTTATTTTCTGGAGAACACATGTCATTTTCTTAAAAATTAAGAAAGATCCTGAAATATCTCTAACCTACAAAATTTCTGCTAGAGATTAGATTAGGTAATCTCATTTTAGAAAGTTTGTATAATTCATTTAGAAAGCAGTTCAATAGTTAAGTGACCTCTGTAGCTATTAGAAAAGCAAATCCTATTTAAGATGGAATGAAAATAAAAATGCCTGAAGTGTGCCATTCCTTGCATTTTATCCCAAGCTTCAGCCCTAAGTGAGAGCGCTACATGGTAAAGCCCTCCATATATTTATGCTGAATATTGGTAACTTCTAAGCAACAAGTTCTCAATCCACCCGTTTTGAAAGACTACATGCTATTCATCCTCAAACTGTTAATGTCATGACAACAGCACCAATCTTTGTCAAAACTTGATTTATTACCTTCTTTCACGTCCACAGTAGCAGTTAGTCCAATAGATCTCCCGTTAGAGTGCCTTCAGAGGAAAGATTTAAAAACATGAACAAAGCCATTTCTTAAATTCCAGCCTGAGTTCAAGACTCAACAACAACACATGTCAAGGGGTAGGGAGGCCTTTCCCAGTCTAGAACACAGGAAAGATCCCAAGGAGACAGTAGCTAATATTCCTTTTTTTTTTTCCTCCCAGGTGGGATTACCTTTTTTACTCCAGGCTATTTAGTGTGAACCAAGTACCATCATCTGTATTTGAAAAATGCAATCAGGGATGCCTACCTGGACCAAAAGCATGACAAGAAATACACATACACAAGGCAGACTTCACAGCACTACACCACCTGTACAGCCTGCTCTACAAAAGTAGAATTATGTGTAGCTCTGGCTTGGTGTGTTATGAACACACCTAGCCATTAATCTGAGGCTGTAGCTCACTGTTGCATGAAACCAATCAGAAAGGAGCTTAGCAAAATATCCAAATCTGATCTCCTGCTTGGATAGTGAGCTGAAATGACTCACAAGAGGGTCTGACAAGCTCCAGAGCTGTAATGTACAAGACTAGATGTACTGTATAGGCATTAATGAAACCTTCTTCCAGTGCCCAGCTGTCAGATTAAGTCAGAGCCTGGGAACTTGTACTCTTAAGTGTCTCTAAGCACTATTACAGAAATATTTGCAGTGTGAGCAGTTGCAGAGTACTAGTTCCCATTTCCTGGTAGTTTGTTGCTTATATATGCCATCAAGTTTGGTCAGTTTAATAGTCATTGCAGTATTTGAACTACTTTTTATCTGATCACCACGCCTACATTATCTATTCATAGAGATCAAGTCAAAGATCTTTCAGAAAGTTATTAGAAAATGCCACAAGAAAGTGAACACATTTACCAAAAAGCACTAATCCTGAAAGGCCAGAGACAGTTCTTTAAAAATGATAAAATAGAGAGTTTAAATATTCATCTTGAATAAAGCTTCACAGAACGATTGAGGTTGGAAGGGACCTCTGGAGACCTAGTCCAACCCCCCTGCCCCAGCGGAGACACCCAGAGCACATGGCACAGGGTGGCATCCAGGCAGGTTTTGAGCATCTCCAGAGAAGGAGAGTCCACAGCCTCTCCGGGTGACGTGTGCCCGTGCTTTTGTCACCCTCACTGTCAAGTTTTTCTTCAAATTCTGATGGAGCTTCCTGTGTTTCAGTTTGGGGCGGTTGCCTCTTGTCTTATCACTGGCCGCCACTGGAAATAGTTTATCCCCATCCTCTTGACATCCTCCCATAAGATTATTATGCACCAATCAGATCCACTTTTGGCTAAACANCCAGAGCACATGGCACAGGGTGGCATCCAGGCAGGTTTTGAGCATCTCCAGAGAAGGAGAGTCCACAGCCTCTCCGGGTGACGTGTGCCCGTGCTTTTGTCACCCTCACTGTCAAGTTTTTCTTCAAATTCTGATGGAGCTTCCTGTGTTTCAGTTTGGGGCGGTTGCCTCTTGTCTTATCACTGGCCGCCACTGGAAATAGTTTATCCCCATCCTCTTGACCTCTTGACACCCTTCCATAAGATTATTATGCACCAGTCAGATCCGCTTTCGGCTAAACAGACCCCAATTTCAGCCTTTCCTCACAGAAGAGATGCTCCAGTCTCCTAAACCTCTTAGCAGCCCTGTGCTGGCCACTCTCTCATGTCTCACGTTATCTCCATGTCTCTCTTCTACTGTTGAGTCCAGAACTGCATACAATACTCCAGATGTGGCCCCACCAGGGCTGAGCAGAGAGGGAAGATCTCCTCCCTTGACTTGCTGGCAGCATTCTTCCTAATGTTTGTCTCCAAGTACCTCCACAGTAGAAGTGAACAATTGTTTTCCTCCTGTTAGAGAAGCCTACTCAGCCATGTTTATTTTGTCAGCCTGTTTTCACCCTCCTTCCTCTCAGTTCTACACCCTGCATTAACTCAATCACACAAGTCAAAGTACATCTAAGCATGTCTTTTCTCCTCCTCCATGGACCTCCACAGCCAAGATGCAATACGCAGGATTAGCATGAACTGAGCACGTTCCTGCCTTATTTCATTATCAGAGGAACCAGTGCCAAATAATCCCTTCAATGACACACTGAATTTGTCCCATTTTCCCCACCTTGTACTTAAGTGATCATAACAGATTATAGGAATTCAAAAACCAAATTAGGACCATCAGTTATAGAAATTTGATCTATGCCCAAATACTGTAATTTTGTAATTCAATTTTGATCCCATGGAGTACTTTAAATATTGAGATCTGGAAAGTCTTTACTCACAAGATCCTTCATATCATCATATTAGCCTTAAAACAAAAAGATCCTTTCAGTTGGGACGAGATAGAAAGCTTGGGCTTCAAGATAAGCTATTTACACACATTTTCCTTAGAAAGTCTAGCACAACGTCCTAATGTGCTAATTTGAACAAGAACTGTCATTATTTTCCATGGGCTACTTCAGATTTCTTTTGGAAAAGCAAAAAGAAGCAAGTATGCCTTTCTTAGGCAATTCTCAGTTACAGGGCAGGTACTAAAGACAGCACACTTTGCCGAACAAGGAAGAGACTGGTTATACATACTGTTTTCCAGTGCTCTGATTATGAGTCATGTCTGGATGTGTCCGCTCCTGGATTGAAACATTACTGAATGGCGAGTACAGCAAACTGTTCTGGAGCTCTCCAAGCTCCAGCTGAGTTTTGATCGTGTCCTCCTTATATGCTGCTTCTAACAAGGAAGCTGATGTCCTCTGGTGGCCAGCTGGTTCAATAGAATGTGGGGTAGGAAGAGTAGATGATAAAGTATTTGACTGAATCCGGTCTGGCACCAGACGCCAGGCGGTTTGCAGATCTGAGCTCTGACAAGGCGCTGTCCTGTTCTGCTGCAGAGCTGCACCAGGCATCACATGTGGAGGTACCTTTAAAGAGATGAAATTATTCTCTTTTACACCCCAAAAAGCACACTAACAGCTGTAATTATTACTGTTTTACCTTTAATTTCTGGTTTATCATGCATAAGAACCAACTTCTACATGCAACTAAAACTGAATGCAGAGGAGCAAAAACACACTTTGAGAAATAACAAAATACATATCATTAAATATTTAAAATTTTGCAAGTTCTAGTTCTGTACTAGTTAAGTATTGCGGTTTGTACTTCCAGATTTAACACACTATTCAGGTCAGTGTCTAAACCATGGTTAAATTTTATGAGGTTATGAGGATCCTGCTAATAGCTACTTACCACTGCCTTTCTTGGCTCAGCTGATGCTGTAGATGACTGCTCTGGTGTAGTTTCCGTCGAGCTTTTGGTGAGCCTGGCGAGCTCTTCCAGACTCTGCTCCAGGGCTTGCAGTTCAAGGACAGCAAATTCTTTCCTTTTTATGGACTCTTTTTCTTCTTCTTCTAATCAGGATATTAAGCAAAACACATAATTAATATCCCACAGAGTTTCTCAGTCCTCAAGACACCAGCACTCAGAATTTCAAGCTGCTTGAATTTCAATTTTGACACAGTCTGCGTAACCACAGGAATCAAATGTGGGGGTATAAAGTTGGGAGAAGCTGAGACTTCCCCCAGGCCTCATCATATCTAAATTCTAAATCCTATTTCTTCAAGGAAGAGCTACACAAAACCATCTCAGCATTAGCCTGGCAAACAGTGGTGGCCCTCTTACTTTTAAACAGGTGGTCATTGCCACAAACATTGAAGAACCCACAAGCCAGTATAGCAGCAGACTGGTGCGTACTTGCAGGGGTGCTAAGATCCGTCCTACTGCAGGCACACCAGCAACACCCCTCCTTAGACATCAGGAGACTAATCGGAAGAAGTTATCTGAAATTCAGATAGAATCTGAAATATTCCATCACAGTGACCCCTTGGTAAAGTTTGGGTAGGAGCACACCTCACTATCCCAGTGTGGAACAGCTTCCCCTGCTGGAAATCATCATAAATAACTATTGAATTTTAAAAATATATATTAATAATAAGCATCCATATTCAGACAGATTTTGTCTTCCTTCCCACCACCAAAATTTTCTATGTTCCACTAACCAAAGTTTTTCCTTTTTTTGTCAAGTGATACAATTACTGCTTTTTATTCTTGGGATAGAAGGGATGTTGCTGGAATAATAATTCATTTTCTTTTTTTGTCCCCCCCCCCCCCTTCTTCAATGGTCAGACACATGATTAACTCATTCCTGAGTGGCTGGTTTCAATNATTCATTTTCTTCCCCCCCCCCCCTCCCCCCCCCTCTTCAATGGTCAGATACATGATTAACTCATTCCTGAGTGGCTGGTTTCAATTAAAATTTGGTTTGGTTTCACTTCTTGAGACCCAAAGCAGAGTTTGTCTAACCAATTATGGAGCAAAACTGGCAGTTATCAGCCATTTTCAAATCTACTGAGGAAAATATTCACCTAGAAAAAAAAAATCACTAGCCAGTTTAATTTAGGTGTGTTTGTGCACATAGGCAGCCTTGTAAGATGCATCAAAAGACCAAGTGAAGATAAGGGCGCTGCTTCCTTTGCTCTGGAGTGTCTTTAATTTACTCAGGTCAAGAGCAGCATTTGGCATCATACATAACCATGAGTTTTTTCTGTGTTTTCTGGGTTAACTGTCTACAAACTCTTGATTATAGCCAAGATATTCTCCATCTTAAAATACAGGTAAGCACACAGGTGTACAATGAGATCTTACATCAAGGTCATTAGCATTACTAAGAGTTGCTTGCACTTGCTTCAAGTTTCCCCAAAAATGACAACAATATTTATGAGAATCAAGCTTTGAGAAGAAAAATCCAAGGGACCACTATAACCACTAAGTATAAATGTCCAGTCACTTTTGGAATTCAATTCAGATAAGGACTGAAGGCAAATGATGTCATTATAGCCTCCTGACATGTTAACTGATGCTTCGAAACTCATCCTATCCAGTTTTGGTACAAGGAAATTAATGTGGGTTTTGTAAAGTTTTCAGACAACAAACAAGAGATACTGTTTCTACAAACTTTGCAAAGTTTTTGTTCCACAAATGGTGTGTTCAGACCACTCCAGCTACAAGCTGGGCAGCACTGTATATACAAGGAGCAAGACTTCAATATAGAGGTTGCAAAGAAATTAATCTGACTCAAATTTAGAAGTAGATATAGAAATAAAGAAACATACCCCATTCTTTCTGTTTTCTCAGGCGTTCACTTTTCTTAAAATATATCTTGGCTCTTACTTCCTCAAATGAAAGTTCAGAGCCTTCACAAACAAGCAGGCTTTTAATATACATTGCAACCTGCTCACATTCAGCAACAGTTGAAGATGTCTTCGGAACAACTTCAGATTTGGAGAGGTACGTAATGTATTTTCTGTAAAGAAAAGTAAAAATGTTCCATCTAAGTTCTTTATGAAAAAATTAGCATGCTCCAAAAATATATCTAATGGGACTATATATTTATATATTTTTTTAAACTTACACTTCTGCTGTTCCACTAGAAGAGCAGGATTGAGTACCACCAGAATCAGGATCCTACAACAAGGAGATTTAAAAAAAAAGGCAGCTAGTATTATAGTTACCTACCCATTTTGACCAGACCAACAGTACAGAAGCCCACAGTATTTAATTCTAACTGAATAGATGATAATTTGGGACAAAAGCATGGCAAGAACAGACCAAAAAGAGAGGTATGCAAGTCATAAAAGCCTTAGGAAGTTCACCTTGAAGAATTAGCCGTAGAACAGTTTGCTGTCATCTCCAAGAACTTTTGGAAGACAGGCAAGATTCCAGAGAACTAAAGGCAGACAGTTCTGGACAACCACAGCTGTCAAAGATTCTAGAACTATTTTAAGAAATAATTTCTATTCCTAAAGAGCAAGAGCGTAAGTTACGGGGGACACAGGTTTGTCGAGAACAGGCCCCATCTGATGTCTTTCTCTTACAAATTGTCCAGCCTCAGGACTAAAGGGTAGCTAGCAGATGTGATAAGGTTTAAGCTCTAGTCCATCATCCCAAATGCCCTTCAATATTTGCAGGTGATATCAAATGGAAAGAGTTGCAAGCACTTTAAAGGATAGAACAAATTAAAAAGGAGAAAGGTTAGATCAGTTTCCTTTCCAGTCTTTAATTTCACCCTCCCATCCACCTTTCATTTATTACATCAGGGTAGTTGTGGGGAATTGTAAATAGCTTTACCAAACCTCAGAAGAATGCTACATTTCATATTTATTACCTAAAATGAGTTACAAATAGTTGTTATTATCTTTTTCTTTTGTTTTTGTTTGTTTGTTTTAAAGGGGAAAGGGATGAAAACTCACTATAGGCTGACAGGATTTGGACTTCACAAGGTATGCAGGGAGAACTTCAATCGGAAGTTTTTGCAGAATGACCTTGAAAACTCCCCCGTACAGATGCGATATATAGAGCCTAAAAATATCCATAACATTTTCTGAAGATGACAGACACTGTTTTCCTTACTGAAACTCATAAGTCTAAATTTTACACAACAGCTGCAGAGAATAAGAGCTGGTATCTCTCCTTCAAAAAAGGAGAATCCCTCAGCAAGGAAACATGGAGAAAAAAGGTCATGCGAGATATTCACTAGGAGTCAATTACCTGATTTTTGCAAACACATGCTGGATCATTAAGGTTTGGAACATCTTTTTGAGCAGTCATTTGATTTTCAGTCTGGGAAGTTTGAAGTGGTTTTATATTAGCAGCTACTGGGACACAAAAACAAAGGTTTAGACTAATAAATGGAAAATACTCATTATTTCTGTGAATATCTTCAAGAACAGGAAAACTAATACCTCATTCTGAAAATATTCATCTTAAGCATTTTAAAGGTATCCAGATAAAATAGAATTTCAGTTCCTATAGCCAATTCTTTACACTCCATAGTTACTGAACTAACTCTAGTATTCAATTAAAAGCCTCAGTTGAGTTCTCACAGAGCACACATAATTACATATTGGAAGGAAAGTATATAATTGCTACAATTGCTATAATTTCTGCAGCAGTGATATATGACATGGGTTCAGCTATAAGGTAAGGCTAGCAAGGGGTACATGCTAGTCAGTAAACTGAATTTTAAGTTTTACTACTAAAAAACCTTGCTCACGTTTCAAACTTGCATTCAGTTGCGGTGTCACATCAGAGATGACTCAGCTTATTCCTCATTTGCATTGTTCACATTCCCAGCTATAAGGCCTTTGTTGTATATTTGGACAGTTACATCCTTATATTGAAGGCATTTCAATCTTGAACTGCTTTATTGAAATAAAACTCTAAAGGATACCTTAACATCTTGCTAGAGGACTTGAAACGCAGCAAGTTTCAAGTCCGTACAAAGTTTTGCTAACTGAACATCTGAGGGAAAGGAAGCATGAAAGTTTCTTCACAGTAGCAAAACTGACTGATGAATAGTATACAACAGAGCTAGGAAAAAAAAAAAGGAAGACAAGTTGTGGCCAGCAATTGAGGAGCAGAGGACTATCTTCAGGGTGATCAGACAGCCGTTTATTGTTGCACAAAGCAAACCTTATATACTCTCTGCCTGCGCGACACGCGACTGCCCCTTAGCTAACCTACCGATCCTAAAACTACACGCATCCTTGTGCCATCCTCCTAGCCTATCCTATCTTCCCGTGCATTCCTGCATCACCCAAAGTTTTTTTGCACAGCTGTTTCTCGGGACTTTCCATTGTTCTGCTTATCTTGTTTATGCTGGCTTAGTTCCCTATTTTATGCCCGCCAATGTCCTATTGCCCTTGCCCTGCTTTTTTGCTGTTCCCCTACAACAAGTAACTAAAAATCATGCTAGGGCAACTTGTTTAGTAACTTAAAAAAAAAGTCAGATGTATTTTAATAAATTATCTAGCACTTTACTCAGTTCTACAATTAAGATAGATGAAACATCTAAGCAAGCTACCGCTTGCAGGGAGATCATCTTCATCCTCACCTTGCACCAGAGGAGGATTCTGAGGCCCATAATTCTGCAGCCAGCTAAGTTGGAAGAAACATCAGTTATTATCATCAAGTCAGTTGTCTGTTTTTTTTCTGTTCCTTCTCTTCCCCCAACCAAGAAACGATGCTTTCCCTAAACAGTGATATGCCCAAAACTATTAAAATACTATCCCCTTCCCCTCTCCCCGCAAAATTAACTCTGCAATACTGAGCAAGAGATGTAAATTAGGTTCCAGTTTTACCATCACTGAAGGGAACAAATCTGATCATAAGCACCAACCCTAATGCTTCCAATTGCTAAATACTGACCTGCAGCAGATACCCACTCTCAGGTAAGTACTATATGACATACATCACAAGGAACTGGACATATCTATTAATGTCATCATAATCCCTCAAACACATAACTCCACATTTATTTAAAAAAAAAAAAAAAAAAGGCTCACAAAATCAGAAGATGATATATGTTTCACTGCAGTTCCAGCTATGGTTATAAACCAATAGCAGAGAGGGGCCAGCAACAGCAGAACTACTCATTTAGCTGGGAGTGACAGTAGAAGCACAGGCACCCACCGGAGTTGAGTGATACGTGACACTGTACCCAATTCCCATACCAAAAAGAAAGCAGGCAACGCCAGCGGGAAAAGCAGGCAACGCCAGCATAGCTAACTGCTTGGATTTCCAAGTAATGAAGCTCAGACATAGTATTTCCAAGATAGGTCCCCTGAAGTGGGCAATCTTTATAATTCACATCTACGTAAAAGAGAATAAACTGGAAATGAAATAATGGAGGAATTTGCTTTCTGGGTCTTATTTCACTAAAGACACTGGGGTTCAGGTTTACCAGCACATTCTCTGTGTTGTGTGTATCAACACGCCACCACAGCTGAAGATATTTTGAACAGCAAGGAAGCCTCAATTTTAAGTGTATAAACAACCTTCACAGCAATAGTCATTAGTCTCAGAACACAATTTAACTGAACACTATCCGAATAGGTCAACAAGTAAAAGACATATCAAATTACCAATACATCTGCTGCAACTTCTCTATTGGTTGTGCCTGATTATGAAGCCCTCTCTGAAGGACAGTTCCAGCAGCCTGCACATTGCCTTCCTTTGCAAGATGCTGAGCCCAGGCAACATAGAAAGCAGATGTCTTGATACCAATTCCTTGACCGCACAGGTAGTCAAA
Organism: Crypturellus undulatus; assembly: GCA_013389825.1. NCBI lineage: Eukaryota > Metazoa > Chordata > Aves > Tinamiformes > Tinamidae > Crypturellus > Crypturellus undulatus. The sequence goes on along the minus strand of VWPW01012206.1, from coordinate 54,700 downwards.
GTATTGGCCAGGAGGACTGATGAATTCCCCCTGCATAAAAGACACAGAATCCATTAGCACCTTCTAAAACCATCCAAGAAAGTCACANAAAAAAAAAAAAAAAAAAAAAGCTAGATTTCTCCCCTAAAACAATTGGTAGATAACACATCTCTCGTAAACTAAATAGTTAAATAAATGCACACACAGAGCCTTGTCATTAAAAATTCACTGCCCTCAACAAGACTAAGTTCTACAGCCTGGAATGCTCCTCCCACAGCTTTGTCTAGAGCTGGTCACTTACAGCTCCATCTACAATTAGACAAGAAGAGAGGCAGGGAAGAAAAGCCCATCAGACTGTTCATATCACAGAGGCAAAACTCCAATAGAATTAACTAGCTCAGAGCTAGCTGTAAGTTTTTGTCTAGACAAAAATCTAGGAGAAAAACATACGCTACTCTACCCCGTCATTTAAAGGCACGATACATCCCGATACAAAAAAAAATACATATATATATATATATATATATATATAATACA
>VWPW01012206.1:38453-54143 GCA_013389825.1 Crypturellus undulatus | reverse complement strand
TTTGTGGTTTTTTTCTGTGTTCTTATTTAGTGGCTTCCTGGCTTTGTGCCTTATGGGAAAGAATATATATATATATTCTTTCCCATTAGGCACAAAGCCAGGAAGCCACTAAATAAGAACACAGTTTTTGCTTGCCAGAGTCTTGCATTCAGGACCCTGCAGAGAAAGAGCAAAAGCTCACCACAACCTTGGACTCTTGCTTATACATATGGGCACCAATCACTCTGCTAAGGGAGAGCTTGGACAACTAAGTGCCACTACAGAGCTCTGAGGTGAAGGGCAGGAAAATCCAGGTGTTCTCTACGTTGCAGGTGAAGGGAAAGGGCGCAGGCAAAAGCATCCTGAGAGTTGGCACCCAGTCACAAAGCTAATATCATAGGCAGAGCTTGACCACAAAAATTTCTCCGAAGATCAAGAATTACTATAGAAAGATGGGATTCATTTGGTACATCAGGGAAAGAGTACCTTTGCCATCAAGCTTGCTAACTGGGTGAGGAAGATTTTAAACTAAATAGACTGAGGAATAGCAATCACAGGTCAAAGGTAGGTGAGGCAAGAGAAGACAGGGTGGGAGGTTTGTTGAGCAGGACAGCGGGACAGAAGCCTGGAAGAGGGCACCCACCTCGAACATCTGTATACAAACACACACAGCTTGGCAAACAGAGCAAAACTCATTAACAGACATAGAATTAAAGAACTGAATAGCTTAAACCCCAAACATGTATATACCTACCAGCTTAATACAGTAGTTAATAAACCTTGGGTCCTGGTAGTAACGCTCGTCATCGAGGAAGGTCTTCACAACATGCTGCAGGACTCCGGGCAGTAGCTTTTGCTTTTCTTGATTGGGAACACATGCCTCTATCCACTGCACGTACCTGAAACACAACGGGGAGTGAGGCTGCGGGCCTGCCCCATGCCTGAGGAACATGCCGGGGCCAGGAGGGCCACTGACCTGTCCCACGCCTCCAGCGGGTCGTTCCCCTCGTAGTTCTGTATCCAAGCCTCGTGAATCCTGCGGGACAAGCGGCATATCAGGCCGGGCTAAGGGCAGACCCGCGTACCCTCACGGTAGCAGCTCTCCCCTCCACCCCGCGACACCTCCCCGAGCGCTGCCTCGCCCCGCGACACCAGTTGCCAGGGAAGAGCCGGGGACCGGCGCTCACCGCGCGGCCGCCTCCATGTTCCCTCCCGACGGCGCCGCCCGGCCGCCCCCAACCGCCGCAAATTCAAACGCTCGCGCAAGCGTGCCGCGCCGCGCCTCGCCATTGGCTGCGCCGCTCCGCCAATCGCGGCGGCGCGCGGGAGGGGGCGTGGCCGCGCACTGAGGCGGCAGCCGCGTCTCTCCTCGGAGCTCTTGGGGTAGGGGCAGGGGCGCTTAAAAACAATGAATAAACAGTAAATAAATAAAAATAAAATGTGCCCAGCAAGCACTAACGTCATCTATGGGCTCCAACAGTCACCAGACCTTGGTCTCGGTGAGCAAAAGTTGCCCCCATGCTTGCCCTGGACCTTCCCCGGGCAGCGCTGCACGAGTCGCTGCGCGGGTGATGAGAAGCACCCAAGGGTGCACCCAAGGACACCATTTTCGCTGCTGTTGCTGGTACCTCCTGGGAGAGCACGGACAAAACAGCAAACAGGCTGGAGATGAAGATAAGGAGCGCTGCATCTTCAGTGATCCGACTGAAACGGGGCAGTGCGGCCCAATCAGCGTCCCTGAGGCAACACAGGGCTGTAGACGGAAGGGAGCTACCAGAGGGTATTAGAAGGATGCAGAAAGACAAGCATCAGCGGCCTGCAAAGACCAGAGGACAGAGTCCCTCTGTCCACCAGAGAGACACAGGGCACATGCATGTGAGATATATTGCACTTATTCTGCTTCCTGGAACTTATCATTCCTTAAAATTTAATGCTTTTCAATGTAACAGGACTTTGATTAACACAACATAGGGGATGCACAATAGGTATAGAGACCCTCCATGTACATAGTAAAATGAATGCCTACTTCCTAATGCCACATTGGTCTTAGGAGGTTTATTCCCATTTTTTGGTGACAGCTTCAGGCTGTCACAGGACCTGGCACCAAAGGATTCATGGGGAGAATCTCTGATCCCCAGACTGAAACGCTTTGAGCATGACTTTGGGGAAGGTAAAAGCATTCCCTTGTAAAAATAGGATCCTTAAAAGAGCAAGTTGCCTGCCTATAAGATGATGCAAAAGCTTCGCAGGGTTGGGCTACAGAGGTCCATATCCAAGAGAAGGGACAGGTTAGGTTGATGGGCAGGTTGGATCCCCATCCCAAAGGTGCCTGCCCTTAGATGGAGCAAGAGCCACACATGACAGGACAGACTTGAGCACAGCATAACCAGATTAGGATTAAAAAAAACAGTAAGAGTGGAAATAAAGGCAGGGTAAAGTCAGTAAGACAAAGACAATACCCTATAAAGTCAGTAGCCAGCATCAGAACAGAACCTGTAATCTGTTAATTTTAAAACATGGACTATTGTGAGAATGTCAGTCATAGGAACATCACAGTGCAAGATCTCAGGACTATCAATGAAAGAGTGGTTGACATTATATCCAACAGTACCTCACTGTAATTGATTAGTGTTGTTAACAGTATAAAAACATCTCTTTTACAGTACTGGATTTAAAAGATGCTTTTGTTTGTATCCTAGGGGAAGAACAAAGTCAGAAGCTGTTTGCTTTTGAAGGAGAAAGTCCCACACAAAAACACAAAATGCAGGTGTGCCGGTCCACATTCCCTCAAGGCTTTAAGAATAGCCCTACTCTTTGGTAAGAAGCAGTGTCAAGGTAAGAAGCTGGATATTACCTTGTTACAGTATATAAGGCAGAGTAGTGAACAGGTGTATTCCAGTTGTTCAGATTTGAGAGATACTCCCTTACAAGAGCCAGAATGGGAGTTATTTACTGATGGAAGCAGTTTTGAGGTAAAAGGAGACCAGAAGGCCACCTAGAAGAAGAAATAGAAGCAAAACCAGTGCCAGCAACTACTTCAGTTCAGAAAGCCAAATTGATTGCTTAAATGCAGGCTCTCGAGTTATAAGAAGGAACTGACTTGAAATAGACCTTTGGGGTAATACATGCACATCGGGCCAGTTAGGGGATTGTCATCCCTGCTTCTTGCTGCTACATTAGTGTTAAAAGATTTATTCCTGATTTCAGCAACACAGGCACCACCTCCCTGCACCTTTCCTTCCCAAGCTTCGGCTGTACCCAACTCTATCCCTTCAAAATGCTGCTTACAGGTCCAGAGGGTCGCACCATGCCCCTCCACTCTTAGCCACCAAGATTTTTTCCTTTTCAGAGACCATTGACTTGAACATACTACCATACCACACTGCTGCAAAAGCTCTTTATTTCAGCTTCTGCTCATCCATATGTGCATATAAAAAGTGACTAATAGAAAATTCCAGTTACAAGAATTAAGATATTTCATAACATAGTGGGTAGTAGTGTCTTATTACACAAGTATAGGTAGGATACACATGCCCACCAACACTTCCCATGCTTTTCCTTTACCGTATTTCTAGCCTCAAGATTTAAATGAGACTTTACATCAGATAAAGCTCATATCACAACAACGCCAGCACTTCAAGCTCTGCTGCCCCTTCTGTATTTAATCTGGCCGCAAGCACCTGACTGCAGTGGCAGGTTGACTGAAGGTAGCCAGAGTACACTCTTGAGACATAGGGACAGCCGAGAAGTAGCTTCTCCTTGTCCATAGCTGTGGATTTCCCAGATTATGCAGCAGCCTCAAAAGTGACATTTCTCAGTACAGCATCACCAGGAGACAGGTTTAAGATCTCTTCAAAGGAAGGACCTTCATCCTCTGGGGGTAGTTCTGCCTCAAACATACGCTGAAGCAGAGCATCAACTGTTCTGTACCCTGAAGACAGAAGAAAAACAGAAAGTCTAAACCTTCATTCCTATTGCCCAACTTTTACTGAGAAATCTTCCCCCAATGAAGCTCCTACTCAAATCTTGTTTCAATTTTGTTTCACATAAAGCAGAAAAACCCACAACATCCACCAATGCCCCACCTGCCTTCCCTTTGTATTTGATCTACTTTTAAGCATCCTGAACACTTGAGAATAAGACTTATTTTAACTTACAGGTGTAATCCCTTAGAAGGATTCCTTGAATGGATGCATGATCTTATCAGCTGTCGTAATGAGAAACATGAGCTTAAGAGGATCTGTCTATAGGACAGCAAGAAGGTACAGCAATAATGTCAGTAGAAAGAAGTATGTGTTTTACACTAGGGAGTGTGACACATAGTTACCCAGTGATCCAAGGCAGGAGGAAAACAAAGTGCATAGATGGAGCAGAGACGAGTAGAGAACAGGCTTCTTAACAGCAGGACTTTAGCCATCAAGACAGTGTCTTTATGGAGCTGGCAAGCATGCACCAAGTACGTAGGTAGGGGGTCGGAGAGCAGGAGAGTGGAAGAGCACTGTTTACAGGAGTAAAGAGACAACATTTCAGAGCATGCAGAGCTCTCTAAATGCCTCCAAGCAGGTTTTGGCAGCTCAAACCCACAGCCAGCCTTCTGCCTGGAAAGCAGAAATGCTCTGGGAGCTTCTCCCGAGACAGGACTGCTGCCAGTCCTGGCCTCTTTTAAAGCAACTACAGAGCAGACCAGCAACAGTTACCACTTCCAGAAGTTTGCAGGGTCACACTTACGTTTGGAGGCAATTTTAAACACCAGCCCCTTAGCTTGTGGCTTTGTTCCACCTTCTCCCTCAAGATCATGTTCAGCACTCTCCATATTATCAACAAGTTTTTCATCCTGGAGCTCATCCCTACACAAGAAAGGGAACCAGATGTTATTCCAGGGGAGGGCCACACAGGCACAGAAGCGGTGGATCCTCTCGGACAGGAGAAGCACTGCAGTGACCCTGCAGGTCTCCATCACCTCTCCAGTATCCTGGAGAACAGCCCTGGGCTGGAAGAGCATACCAAGGCAAGCTCTGAACTCAACTTCCACCTGCAAGAACAAGGTGACTATCTGCTATCATCTAGTAGTTTTATTGTGGTTACACCTGATGTGCCAAGCCAGCCATATCCATCTTGACTCTCTAGGGGACTTACTCTTGGATTCCCATTCCCAGTTCCTGGATTTTCTGTTCAATGGCTGTTTCCACTTCACTCTTCTCTAGTGAATACTCCACAAAGAAAGCCTCCAAGATGAATGACACAAAGATACTGAAAAAAAGAAATAGCAGGATTACATAGCAGCACTGCATCCCCTATGCTTATGGGCACAAGCCATTATCTCAATAATGCCAATTCCACAACTCCTGCTCCAGCAGGGACACCTAGAGCACAGGGTGCCATCCAGGCAGGTTTGAAGATCTCCAGAGAAGGAGACTCCACAACCTCTCTGGACAGCCTGTGCCAGGGCTCTGTCACCCTCACAGGACAAAAGTTCTTCCTCACATGGAGATGGAACTTCCTGTGTTTTAATTTATACTCATTAGCATTTGTTCTGTCACTGGCCACCACTGAGTGGTGCCATCCTCTTTTCATTCTCCCCTCACATATTTGTACATATTGGTATCTTGTATTTCTCTAAAAGCTGCCCCATGCATGACCCCTGTATCATCAGCACAGCCTTCTCCTTCACTCCAGGAGTGGGATGAAAGGAAAACAAGACTTACTTGACAATAATTATAACCATCACAATGTGGAAAGCAATGAAGTACAGCTTTGCAGGCTGGACAGTCACTTTGGCAAATCCACTGGCAAAGAGTATAACAGAGTTAAGGGCTAAAGTGCTAAGGGAGGAGAACATTTTGCTGTGGAATACATTAAGGGAGGAAACTAATAACTATTGCCTGGTAGCAATCTTTCAAAAGCCATTTTGCAGGGATTATTTCTGTTATTTGGCACTATATATCCAGGTACACACAAGGCAGAGGAAGAGTATGGTACTGCAGAGGTCAAGATTAGACCTTCCACCACAAAGGATATCATGCCACTGATTGACGACAGTGAGCTCCAACAGGACTATGAAGGAAGAAGCAAAGTTATTGAAATTGTTCTTGCAATATTTCCCACGGGCAAACAGAGAATCCTTGAGAGCTGGGTTTCCACACTCCAGAGCATGAGGAGCATTCGAGTTTGCAGGGAAGAACTGGATTTTGCCCTGGAATAACTCCATGCCAATGATAGCAAATACATAGTACACAACCTAGAAAGACAAACTCCATCCATCACTTGTTTCTCCAGTCAGCAACAAGACCCATAGCAAGTTTGCTAGTTCCTGCATGAGCTTTTGTTTTGTCTTTTAGTTTTGTTACAGTAACTACAAGCTGCTGAAGAGCAGATAGAGGTAAAGAAATAACCCGCTCAAGGACAATTCCCATCCAGGAATAAAACATAAGCCATAAATTGGAGCCCAAGGACATGAGAATTGAGAATTCTCAAACTAAGAGAGCTCAAAAGAGAGAGAGAGAGAGAGAAGGAGAAATACATTCCTCATTCTCAGCTTTTTGCCCAAATGAGGTTTCTTTGCATGTCTAATAACCAGGAACCAAATCAGCACTTACAGTTAAAATTGCCCTCCATCCAAACCTTATTCTGTTGGAAAACTTTAAACACATTCCTACAGAACTGGAGTGCTTTGAGCCAAGACACTAGAGTATCTTACCAGAGTCAGCCCACCAAATGTCAGCATTGTCGGTACAATGTTTATCAGCGTGTTCATGATGACTCGAAACCTACAGCAAACAATTCATTACACCACTTCCCAGGAGGAGGCTCTGTTAAAGCCCTTGCTTATCTTCACATCCCATCCAGCAAGGGTTCCCCCAATGTACCCAATTATTATGAAAGTTCTCAGAGAAGCTGCAGTGCCTCAGCTCACTCCAGACACATGCAGACAAGGTCTTGGGGATGTTTGAGTAGCCACAGTCAATGCAAAGCAGCCCTGCCAGGCAATGCAAGGAATCCTCTCCCAGCTAGTCTCTAATGCCTATCCCACAAATTTATCCCCTTCCCATTCTGTTTGTTACCTTTGAATGCTATCAACAATCCTTATTAGCCTGAGGACCCTTAATATGAAGACAATGTCCAGAATTTGTTGGCTGTTGTACTCTGTAGCTGAGAAAGGTAAACAGATTATTTTTCAGAGATGGAGGAAAGAGAAGGAAAAAAAAAAAAAAAAAAAAAGGCAGGGAACTATGGACTTAAAACATTATTAAACACTATCTATTTGTGCAATAGGTAGCAAAAGACTCCCCAAAACCTACCTCATCCTCCCCACCAAAACTTCCCAGAGCCTAAGTTAGTTCTTAGAAACCCTACAGAAAATTCCTTGACCTTTCTAAAAGCTTCCCAAGCCCAAGATGACTGCAGAAGAGCAGTCTTAAGACCACCAGGTTTCCCAAATGCATGCAGGTTTTTTAAACTGCACTTACTCGATTTTAGAGTGGTGTTGAGTATTGTTGCAGTCAAGGCAGCAAAGATGATCAGGGTATCAAACCTAGCATGAGGGAAGGGTAGTGCTGTTGGATTTGCAGGCAACATAAAATGGACTTTTAGCTGCCACATGATAGATGAATAGTGATCCCTATATCTGCACAGGACCATCTTGTTTCATCTTGGCTTTGAAGGGCAGGGAGTTAGGAAAGCTCTTGGTTAGCAAAAACTCTTTCCCCTTGCCCAGCAGAAGGGAATTTACATACCACAAAGCCATCTTTGTTAAGATAGCAAATCCAGGTCTTTTGTCACCATGGGGTTAGAGATGACAAGGGAAAGCTCTGAGCTAGCACAGGGGACAGAGGACAGAAGTCCCCGTTAGAGCCAGCAAAGAGCACACTCATCTTGTGCTCACAGTCGTTTCTCAATCCGCTAATCTCCCTTAAGAGACTTTCAGTTCTTGACAAGCAGAACCTCTTCACTTAGCACTGCCTTCACAACAGCCACCCAGCCCACTCACCAGTTCCAGAATTGGGTTTTGCCAAAGAATGTTCTTGGTTCGTAAGTATACACTTTCAGGAGTATCTCTATTATATACAGTGCAAGGAAGACCCACTCTGCATAAGAAATATAGGGGCTTTCCTCATCCAAAGCAATGAATATAGCATTTATTAGAATGATGACATCGTAAGTCCAAACAAATCCCCTGCAAGAAGAGAAGGAAAAAGGAATCAATCTGCCGCTCCCAAAGTCAATGTTAGGGTTAATTCAGAGTTCTGTTCACCTTTTCCCTCAAGCAATGCCATTTAGAAAGCTTTCTTTACCAGACTTTTCTTCCTCAATCTGAGGATTTAGGAGAGTTGCTCTGGACTTTGGCTTTGCTCTTGACATCAACACTAAAAACAGCATGTGCCTTCAAGGTATGCAACTGTGTTTCTCAATGTTAAACACACACTCTTAGATACTGACTGCAACTGAACTTTTACCAAGTCAAGCAGCATTTTTTCCAAGCAGAAAGTCTGGACAAGCAAATCAAAAGACTGAACAATATTAGGAAGAGTGATTGACAAACCAGTTAGGAGTTTTGCCATTCAGAGACATCCCAACATGCTAAGGAAATGGGTAGACCCAAATCTCCTGTTTTCAAAGAGAAATGCAGAGTCCTGCACCTGGGGAGAGATAACCTCCTACAGCAGTACAGGCTGGGGGCCAGCTGCCTGGAAAGCAGCTAGCAGGGATGATGCTGGGAGTCCTGATAGCCAAATTAAACCATGAGCCACCAATGCACCCTTGTGGCAGGGGAGACCAACAGTCTCCTGAGCTGCATTAGGAAGAGCATTACCAGCAGCTGGAGGCAGGCAGGCCTTGCCAACTGCTTCCCACCAAGCAGACCGTATCTGGACGCTGACATACTGAGGTCAGTCTGAGAACAGGACCCCTCTTCTGCCTGCATGAGTTTGCAATCTACAGCATGTCACCCAGAAGGGCATTTGCTTGCTATACCACTGCTCTGCAGCCCTTTGGGGTATTATTAAGTGCTACTTGTTCCAACAGCACAGCCTTACCTGTGTCTAACCATGCTGCGCAGAAATTGGCTTGCTGCCGAGTTGTAGATACGAGGCATCCATCGGGCCAGTGGATGCCTGCGGATCTTGAGGGTGATCACCTGGATGTTGAGGAGGTCTGCCAGGCGTACAAAGGATTTTTTGTCTGCAGTAGGGAAGAGCAATGAACATCAGTCCGCATTCATGACAAAAGTGACAGCAACCTGCAAACATAAACCTGCCTGCACACAAGCTGCAACGGTTTAGTCTCAGACTCTGTGTACTGCAAAGCACAGGACACCACATATTGAACTTAATTCTTGGCAGTTTCTCTGTCCCACTACTGGCAGACTGGCTTAAGCCAGAGCCCAGTAGCCCACACAAGCCTTTCAGGGCCAGGACGAGTAAAATGTAGAATGAGGAGACTGGCTCATCATTCCTGATATTCTATCTCCATTAGGAACAGACAAAGGATCTCCAGAAGAACACATGGGACACCACATTGCTCAGAAGAATCTGCTAATAAGCGAGTGTCCTGAGAATGGGAGCTGCTACAGTCCACGGTCAAACTCACCATGTGAAGAGTTGTCCTCAGTATACCCAGCACTGTCTATAGCACAAAACAAAAAACAAAACAAAACAAAAAAACAACAGCAAAAAACCCCCACAACTTTCCAAAGCTTGACCACTCTGGAGAAGGAAGCAGGAAAAGAGCCCTAAAGTCCCTCAAGGTCCATTAGAGGGCACAGGTCTCTGCCAGACCTCCCTGAAGCATCAGGCTCCTGATCCCAGCCTTCTCCCCAACCTCCTTCCCAACACTTGGGCACAGCAGACCCCTGCTGCTCACCTATGAAGCCCTTCTGCTCATCGTCTGATATGTGCAGCAGCAACTCTCGGTGGGAGTTGCTAATATCAGGAGCCACCAGTTTGACAAGCTGCTTCCACGGGGCTTCTCTAACCACAAATTCTGCTCCCTCCTCTTCCTTCAGGAGGTTGAAGGCCTCTACCATCTTGCGGCGCTTCATGTAAGCAAGCTTGCGGATCTCATTCTAGAAAGAATTTCAGAATTCAGACAGTTTCAATTCCTCTTCCCCCTCCTTTGCTTTTTCATCTTGTTTCCATGCATAGCAATGCAAGATGAGGCCCAAAGGACTACTTTTGGAGAGAGATTAGGCATTATGTACAGCACAATAAATGGGGTGAGGGAAGTCTATTTAACTGGCAACAAGAGCATTCCAGATGATCCCTTGCTGCTGGAAGATGCCTTAAAACTGGAAGAAAACTGCAAGAAATGATACAAAGGATACTGTCTGGCAGAAAGGAGATATGGGAGAATATCTTTAAAAAGAATAGTTCAAATAACATCACAAGAACTGTATGGCCTCAGGTCACAGAAGCAAAGACATTGCATCCACATGTGCTGCCCATCCATAAAGATGGGAATTCCAGTATTTGCTTAAGCCTCTGGGCACAAGTACTGAACTACACTCACTCAAGGCCAAAGTAGTGACAGTTCTGATTTATTCAGACCTCGCTTTACACCTCCTTTCCTTTAAGGACTTGCTCAGTGGCATAGGAGCGCTGTGTGCTTACAGCCAGCTGAAAACAGTCCTCCGCACAGACAGTGTTTTCTTTCCCTTGATACAAAAAGTCGTTCTGTGCTTGCCATTTCCAGAACCCCAGCAGAGGCCAGACACCACACATTATTCAAGAAGCTGCTCCTCATTTTCTAGAAGCAGAGGTTTTCTACAAGAAAGCAAGATGCCTTGCAGTACAAGGCTATATAAAAAAGGAAGGCAGCTGCTGGTGACTATTCACCCCTCCATACATTACCTTTAGGTGTTTTCTGTAGTTGTTGTACACAACAGCCAGGAAGACAGACATGAAGATATAGGTGTTGATGATGACATAGGTAATGAAGAATAGTGCGTACCACCAGCTGAAGTCAAAGGCTGGCATCCTAAAGAGAGGGGAAGATTACTGCTTGTAGAGCAAACAGAAATTAAGTCTCTTCCAGAAAACTGTCTTCTAAATGGCTTTCAAAGTACTGTGTTGGATTGTCAAGTAATACTTCATCTCTGAATGGAAGAATCTATTAGGTAACTTAAGAGTTTTCTGCTAATTCTTCATCCTGTATTCTTTAGTCTCCTTTGGGGGAGATACAGAAAACAGAGATGCTAAATCTAGCCTGACAAGCCTAAGTGCAGAGACTTAAAGCAAGTCTTAGCCACAAGTTGGTGAATTATTGGTGCAACATTGCAGACTCACTGCAATGTTGCANTAGCCTGACACAAGCCTAAGTGCAGAGACTTAAAGCAAGTCTTAGCCACAAGTTGGTGAATTATTGCAGTGAGAGTCTGCAAAGCTAATGTTGCACTCAGATCTCCACTTCCACCTGCTCCAGGAGGAGCAACTGTGTCTCACTCCAAAATCCAGAGTGCGAGCAGCATCCCTCAGTTCTGTTCAGCACATCTCTAGCATTCAAGTGACTGCATTTTTGAGGGCTCCTTCACAATACAAACTGAAAGAGCAGCCAAGTTTGAAAAAATATAAAGATGGAAGGCTCGTGCTGTACATAAAAACTCAATTGTGCACACTGAAACTGCACATGGCACTTGCAAATATTATGAGACAAAAAGGCATATAGCCACTAGAACACACCCTTCCTTAAAAAAGGGGAGAAAACAAACCCCAAAAAACTCTCAATCAAAGTCTTGGCAGGGTTGTGGGGCCTCAGGTTTGAGCCTTTATTCAGCTATTGGGTTATTTGAAAAGCAAATTTTTTCAGCACACCTTTTCCAGTTGCCTTCCTAACCTCAGTTTCTGGTTCAGATTCCAGTTACAGAGCAGAAAGCTGATAATTCACAAAACCACTGCAGGCTGGAAAACAACACACATTGCCACTCCAAAAGAAGTTACCAAGCCAAACAGAATTGTTTTAACTGGAGATCCCCCTTGGATGCACAAGGGCCATGCACAATGGTCACACTACTAAGCAAGCACTGCAGATGCATTCACACATAGACATACACACAAGCTGAAAGCTCAGAGAACATACATGACATCCGGGCTGTTTGCTGTTGTCACTAGCACATACAGATCAAATACAATTTCCAGGTAGTTTGTAAAATATGGCAAGCCTTCTGCTGTCTGAAGATTCCTAGGAGAAAAGGGACAACCTCAAGTTAAGTAAGGAGGCGACACATCCCACCCCACAACTGCAGGGATCAGCAGTGCTCATATTCAGAGTATAGCTCGGAGCAGCCAGATTCCTCCCTGCCCCCCTGCAATGGCACAGTCTTCCTAACCCACTCTGGGCAGGAGAAGGATTCATACCTCTCACCAAACAGCTTCAAGGCCATGAGGGAGAACATGAGAACACTGAACATGAAGAGCAAGAAGACATAGGTGATCTCCGGGAACGTGTTGCGGATGCTGCGAAACGCTCTGCGAATCTGCCAGGGGCAATGAGAGTTTAGAAACGTGGCAGTACCTGCTTTTCCCTCCCTGCCTATACAGAAAAACCTGCATGGGGACAGACAGGCAAGGGGACACAGGAACTCTTAAGTTGCCCAGCAGGAGAGATTGTGACCTGGACATACCAGTTCTGTTCTGCAAAAGCCTTTCCTCTTGACCCCCCCAGAGGAGAGGATGGAAGGAGCCCCAGCCTTCATACCACTGGGAACTCAGCTAGCAAAAGGACAAATTCATCTCCAGGGACAAGACAGAGACAAGAATCTCTAAGCCACCAAACCCAAGCTCATGAACATGAGAGTTCAGCTGTTCCCTCCTCCAGGCCTCCACATCACAGTGGTTTATACATTACAAGGCAGAACCAAAACAGCCTTCAGCAACAGGGCAGACTGTCCCCACGACAAGAGGAAGCAAAGTCCAGGCAGCCTGTCTGGACTGGGAACTCAGTTTCCAAGCACAGCAAGACACTTGTGCCTATTTGCTTAAGAGGCTTCCAGAAATCAGTAACTTAGCCCTGGCCAGGGCAGGATAAGAGCTGCCCCAATCTCCAATGCATTCACCCTGTGCTGCAGAAGCAGTTTTCTTGTCCGCAATGCTGCTTATTTTCACTCATCTCAAGGATATTATCCAACTCTGCTTGTAGATAGAGGCAGCTCTTCCACACAGGCTGGAGAGGAAACTCCCTTCCTTACAGGAAACATACTTCCCTTCTGCGTGCTGCTAAGTTTCACCAAACACGACCTTACCTCAAGCACACCCTGCACCACGCACTTCCCACCAAAAGCCTTTCTCACCTGGCGACTCTCTGCAAAGTTGATCAGGAAGATGGGCCTCACTATTCTCGACCAACGAACACTCCTCACATTGTATATCCTGAGGGCCCCAAAGACAGCCAAGTCTGTTAGAGACATCTGAAAAACAGACGAGTGACATTCTCAGAAGCTGATTTAGAAACGTATCCAGATGACGGCAACATTAGCTAGTAAAAGGCATACACACAGAACAGGGGCAAACAGGCTGAGGTGGAGGTTGAATTAGCTTTGGCTCTTGTGGATCTGACGCACAAGGACTCTTCACTACCAGGAAAGCAACAGGAAGAAAAAAAGCACCTCTGCACTGACCACTTCAACGTTGGTGGCTATGTAGACCTACTCACCAGGATTGCAACCATGACACAAATGTTCTTGGTATCCTTCCAAAATATGTTGCGAGGGGTGACTTTTGCAAAGTGCATAAGCCGGACAGAGAACACCAGAAGGCACAACACTTCAATCAGAGATGTAGCCTACAGAGAAAGAAAAAAAAAAAAATCTGAGTGAGGCCACCACAGTGGTCCTACCAGGTTACTATGCCCATTTCCCCTCCCNCATAAGCCGGACAGAGAACACCAGAAGGCACAACACTTCAATCAGAGATGTAGCCTACAGAGAAAGGAGGAGAGGGGAAAAAAAAAAGAGATATCTGAGTCAGGGCAACACAGTGCAGTACTAGATCTCTTCACAGAGATGAGGATGAAGGCTACAGCAAAACAGTCCTAAGGGCAATACATTACTTCTGCTTTGAGATACACGGACTAGACTTGCATCAGGTAGAAGAGTGATTTTTCCAGGACAAAGAAAAGTGTCACTTTTATTCATGGTCACATCTGCCACAGATGATCAGTAATGGCAGCTGTGGTTCCTACCAGGTTACTATGCCCATGTCCCCTCCCCTTGCATTTCCAGCAGATCAAAACTATCAACAGGAAAATCGTTATCAATTCTCTCTTGACACCTTCAAGAAAAGCCCTTAACTTGTTGCAATGTGTAACGTGGCAGTAGCTGTGTTCCTGCTACCATACAGCTGAAGACTCACCAAGAAGGGGAGTGGATACACAGCAGGTTCTTCAAACAGCACAAGGGAAAGGTTGAGAAAGATGAAGAAGTAGGTGGTTGCTTGCATCGCCCAATGGTTATAAAGATAGTAAAGCCTGTGGAAAGAAGGCAGTAGCACCATGAGCCAGGGATTCAATGCACACATCCAGGGACTCAGAATATTCTCCTGAGATTCCTTTTCTAAGTAGTTAATACTGCAAGGAGGGAGAAGGATACTGGCGCTGCAAGGAGAACAGGGAGATGTTTGCAAGTTTTTTGCGAGCCAAGGTGGAAACAATCATAATGTCCTTGCGCAACCTCAGCTGTAGTTTTTTTTTTTTCCTAAAAAAAAGTAGTTTTTTTCCTAATTACCTTGCTCCTTNATTCAATGCACACACCCAGGGACTCAGAATATTCTCCTGAGATTCCTTTTCTAAGTAGTTAATACTGCAAGGAGGGAGAAGGATACTGGCGCTGCAAGGAGAACAGGGAGATGTTTGCAAGTTTTTTGCGAGCCAAGGTGGAAACAATCATAATGTCCTTGCACAACCTCAGCTGTAGGGTTTTTTTCCTAAAAAAAAAAAAAAATGTAGGTTTTTTCCTAATTACATTGCTCCTTAATTTGAGCGCAAACTTCTGCAGAGGCCAGAAAGCCACATAATACTCAAACCAAGCCGGATTAAATATTTAACCTCCTTTTTTTTTGCAGGTGAAGAAGCAAAGAGACAAGACAAGCTACCACAGGCATGGAGATCTCCACAGAGGCACGGAGATATCAAGTAATCTATTTTTAATACCTAAATCAAGGGGCCCTAAAGCAGTAAAAGCCCCAGTGAATGTTTGCGTTAACTGTGAGCACATCCAGTGCCAGACTCCCCACTGCAGCACACGACAGGGGTGAATCTTGTTTGTGTAAAAGCTCTTGTGGAAAGACTTACTGTTCCCCACTGATGCAAAGACCACCGGCATTGCCAAGGAATCACCGCAGCTTCCCAAGAGCTGCCTCCGGTAAAGTTTCTGGGAATGCGGGTGGATATGGCAACGTGCTGCCCTTGACAGCACCGTTATGACAACGGCGTTTGGAAAAAAACAACCGACTCCCGCGCTCAGACCCGCCGCGGGCACCTCCGAACCCCGCTGCAGCCGCCGAGGCTTCGCGAGCGCAGGGAGAGGAGCCGGGCACGAGCGGGTGGCCGCGAGGGCAGCCCCTACCTGACGGCGCCCGGCGACGTCTCGAACGGGATGTTCCTGTTGTACTGCGCGTCGGACACGAGCGCGGCCGCCAGCAGCAGCCCCTGCGGCGACGGAGCGCGGTCAGCGGCGCCGCGGCACCCCGAGCCCCGCGGGGACCCCGAGCCCCGACCACCGCCGCC
>VWPW01012206.1:11277-37935 GCA_013389825.1 Crypturellus undulatus | reverse complement strand
CGAGGCGGCGCAGGAGCAGCTCGAGCGGCTCGAGGCGGCCTGAGGAGGCGCCGCGCGGGACATGGCGGCGGCGGCGGCTCGCGTGGAGCGGCGGCGCGGCGCTCCGCTGCGTTCCCCGAGGAGCCTCCGACGCGTCGCCCCGCGGCCTCGTTGGGAAAGGAGAGCGTCGCGCGGGATAACGGGAGCCGTGCGGGATAACGGGAGCCACGCGGGATAACGGGAGCTGTCCTTGCCAAGCCGCTGTTGGGGAAGGAGAACCATCGCCCGCGTCAGGCTCGTCTGGTGAAAGACTGAGAGGCAGCGCCGTCACCAACAGCACCAAGTGCCCCTTCTGGCTCCGAGGACTGTGTTTTGTCCCTGTCCCGTTGCTTCGCGGTGCCGGGTGCTCCTGACGCGCGCAGCTGGCGCATTAAACGGGTGAGACGCTCGCGTGCCGTGTCCTGGGCTGGTTTGTGACAAGCGCCGGGGAAAGCGGCGCCCTAAGGAGCCGCGAGCCACAGGCGAAGAAACCGGAGGAAGGACCAAGCGGTGATACCGCCGCTCGCCTTGGTAGCATGGACTGGTGGGTTAAATCACTATATTTTAATTAGCAGTGCTTTGGGCATTGAGTTTCAGGCAGCCTAAGGTACTGGGTTACACAATCCTACACAATCCTGTCATTTTGTCATTACCGTTTTATACCGCAGCTGCTTCCAGCAAGCGGGCGTCATGGCCTAAAGCTCCTGAGGGTTTCTTAAAGTTTCCCCTTTAACTCGTGCCTCGCGCACAGGCAGCAGCAGTTTGTGCCTTCGCTGCGAGCTGCTCGTCAGCTTTATCGCCTCATGTGAGTTACGCCCCTGCCTTTTCTCCAGGTTTGCCGATTTCTTCTCTTTTTCTTCATTCATTTATTGCTTTTTAGCTTTGGTACGTTCACATTGGAGAAGCCCTGGGGCTTGGGTGCGCGTTTTTCNGCAAGCGGGCGTCATGGCCTAAAGCTCCTGAGGGTTTCTTAAAGTTTCCCCTTTAACTCGTGCCTCGCGCACAGGCAGCAGCAGTTTGCGCCTTCGCTGCGAGCTGCTCGTCAGCTTTATCGCCTCATGTGAGTTACGCCCCTGCCTTTTCTCCAGGTTTGCTGATTTATTCCTTTTTCTTCATTCATTTATTGCCTTTTAGCTTTGGTACGTTCATGTTGGAGAAGCCCTGGGGCTTGGGCGTGCGTTTTTCTGGTGTGAAAAGGTTCCTTAAGGTGAAAAGGAATTTGGAGGATTTAATTTGACAACTCCTGTCGCTAAATAAATAAATAAAGGAAAAAATACATCAATGTAGGGGAAAAGAAAATCATTATAGGGAAAAAATACTCCTCTCAATAAATAAATAAAGGAAAAATAAATAAAGGAGAGGAAAAGGAAAAATAAATAAATAAATGAAAGAAAAATAAATAAAGGGAAAAATAACGCTCCGTTTTGTACCCTGGAGTGCGGGGGCGCCTACAACTCCCAGAATGCCTCTTGCCCGGGGACCCGCGAGCAGCAGCGCGCAGGCGCGCGCAGTGCGTCGCGCTCCCCTCCCTACCCCCCCCCCACCGGCGTGACGGTATCTCTTGGCGCCGCGGCTCCCGTTGCCTAGCGACCATGTCGGGGCGGCGGGCGCGGGGCCCGTTGCAGCGGGTGCAGCGGCGGAGCCGGGAGCTGCACGAGCAGGTGCGGGGGGAAAGGGAAGGGAACGGGAATGGGAAGGGAAGGGGAGGGAAGGGAAGGCGGTCGGCGGCTCACGGCGCCTGTGGTGCGTTGCAGGTGGCGGCGCTGCGGGCCGAGAGCGCGGCGGCCGTGGCCCCCGGGCGGCGGAGGGCCCTGGCGCAGAGGTGAGGCGGCGAGGAGCGCGGGTGCATCCGGCGCGGCGGGTCCTGCTTCTCACCCGTGTGGTTCGCTGCCTTGGGCCATCAGCCCCGTCCCGTTCGTCCTGGGCGTGGGGAGAGGGTTTGCTGCTACTGCGTTATTTTTACTCGTGGAAGAGCACCTAACTCCTGCCCAGGGGTGTATGGGTTCATCTCCTCCCTTGGTCTGTATGTAGTTCAGTCCATATTGTGTAAGGGCATCGGCTTATTCAGGTGTGGCACAGTTGGGAGCTGACTCGTGTGCCAAGCATGAGCCCAGTTTGGCCCTTCCTGGGATTTGTAGCTCATGGCCAGATTGAGCTTCCATCAGGAGGATGTGAAGTGACCACAGAACCAAGCATGTCCCTGAACACTGTCAGGATCAGCTACTTACTGGTCTAACTCTGCTCCTGGGTTGGCTCTGAGAGAACCCAGAGCAGTCCCAAATACACATAGTGATATATTCTGCAGCTTGCAGCACCCATCCATTTGGTGTCTTGCATTTTAGAAAGAGAAGACAAGGAATTTTTTTTTTTTTTAACAGTAGATGCTGCCCTGGTAGTTGAAGGCTAGTTCTTGGCATCAGTTTTCTGTGTTGCTGCAATATTGACACAGCCTAGAGGGATGAGATGTTACCATCTGGGCCACTCTGAATAACACAGCCCTTTAATGTGTCAAGGAGCATGCATAATGGCAAGGAGTCCCCCAAGGAACCATTATTTATTTGCTTTGAGGTCTGTAAATCAGCAGATTGCACTATCAAGCTCAGTTTTTCACCTTTAAAAATAATATTTGGTAGTGTACTGCCACACTGCACTGTTGCTTTTTAGTTGTCTTTAGGGAAAGACAAATAAGTACAACTTTAATGTACAGTGCGTGCTTGTGATGGGGTTTGTTTTGTTTGTTTCTCTGTTCTATGTCTTTTACTGACGCTTTGATTCTAACTAATTTTGTTAATATACCTTTCCTAAAGGAAGACTAAATTATTGACTTATGAGCTGCCATTTGGGCAGGTATTAGTATTTGTAAAGCTGTAATTTGTAATTGTATGAAGGTCCGGGTATCTAAATCTACTAATTTCAATGATTATGCATGTTTTGGATTACATGTTTATCAGAGATGAGAAAGCACAGTTTGTCTGTCTTGCCTTCAATACAGATGTGAGCAACTGAGCAAGTCTGTAGAGGAGAATACAAATGTACTTCAGAATTTGAAAAAGGTAAGTATATAGAGGAGATTTGTTAATGACTTTCCTCAAAATGCATCACACTAAATATTCACAGAACACCAATATCCTTATGTTTTTAGGTGCTTCAGGACAAGAGCAATGCCTAGCACTGCATAATCCCTAATTGCAGCCTCTGAGAGGCACATAACAATTTTTATATAAAACCATATTTTTGTGCTTTATTATGTACAAATTATGGCCTTAAAATGTTTATCAACTAGAAAAATTAATCTGGGAGTGGGGAATGCAGATTTGAAATTTAACATGAAATTTAATGTTGGCAG
Source organism: Crypturellus undulatus (assembly GCA_013389825.1). Classification (NCBI taxonomy): domain Eukaryota; kingdom Metazoa; phylum Chordata; class Aves; order Tinamiformes; family Tinamidae; genus Crypturellus; species Crypturellus undulatus. Next base: position 34,571 of record VWPW01012206.1, on the reverse strand, counting down.
AGTAAGAAAGCATGAGAGCTGACACTGAATAGGGGATGACAGCAACTTGTGAGGGTGAAATTTGTTGAGAAATGTCTGAGAAACTAACTTTTGGGGGGAATTTTAGCCTTATTTGATTCTTTGAGCAGTTTATTATATCCTTTTTCTTTTCTCAGGCTGATGAGCCTGCGCCTGTAGGGAATTATAATCAGAGAAAAGAAGAAGAAGAAAAACTACTGCAAAAGCTTTCTCAGCAGCTGCAGAAACTTTCTCTGATATTGGATCAGGATAACACGGCTTACGCTGTGTAAGTAGCTTAAATATCATTTGCTTTCATAGAATTGTACATACACAGACCTTCTCAGAGCAGAACATTTAACAGTGCATGAGACTATTCAAGAGCTGGTTTAGCTGAGGCTTGCTCTGTTGGTGCAGGCCAGAGTGACTTGCTGAATGCTTCTAAGCAGGGCAGTTAACAACTGCAAAACCGTAGCTGTTGACACTGTGGTGCTAGCGATGAAATACCCCTGGAATTTTGGAGTTTCTTCAGATCAGCCTGGAGAATAAAATGCAGGAATGAAATCTCTATATCTGAATAAGAAGCTTACGGCTTCTTATATTGCAAGCTTTTGAGAGAAATTTTTTTGTTTTGTTTTGTTTAGAGATCAGAAGGATGCCCAAACAGAAGGTGAAAATGAAGAGGATGATGATGAAGAAGAGGAAGAAAGTAGTGAGGAAGAAGACAGTGATGAAGCAGTTGATGAAGATGAATTGCTGGATGATCCAGATGTTAAAGAATGTATCACAGTGGGAAACTTTAATGCACAGCAAGAAGGGGACCTCACATTTAAGGTAAATATAACTTTGTAAAAGTCTCTTTCACTGCTCTATTACTCCAGATAATACTATACTAACCAGTAAGTGTAACTAAAACTCCTGCTTCTGGAATTCAACCATTCACTTGGAGAATTTGGGGAGAAATGGCTTTTTCCAGGGTTCAGTTGGCTTAGTGGAGTCCAATTTGCCATCTTCCGGAGTGGCAGAATCCCTAGTGATATTCTCTGGTCCCTGTTATGGGAAGAATTTAAATGACAATTTTGTCTGGTACCCACCTTTTTGAAACACTTGGATTTCAACCTATTGGTTGTGTTTTGTCTCTTTCTTTTTTCTGATGGTGAAGAAAGGTGAAGTCCTGCTTATACATGACAAGAAGGCCGATGGCTGGTGGGTAGCTGAAAATTCCGAAGGGGAGAGAGGACTTGTTCCTAAAACCTATCTTGCAGTGAGTGTGCTGTCACCTTATTCCTTTAGAGAATGATCTCTGTTATCTTATGTAACTGATAAAATAGCTGTAACTGATAAAATAACTGTATAAAATTGACCCTAATGCTTATGTAGTTACCCCGTAACTAACATAGCTAACTTTGTACTGCATGATATTGATGCATTTTCTTTTAAAAGAGTGTGCTTTTGTAAATGCATTTTCTTGTTCCACGTGCCCTTGCAATGATATTTTGGTCCTATACTGTAGAACTGACCCCTTAGTTCTGCAGCTGTGGCTACAGCATGTAGGAAAAAAACTCCTCTGAATTGCAGGTCTATAATAATGATGAAGAAAGCCAAGAGGAAAGTGAAGAGCAGACAGAGGAGTTAGATGAAACCGCAAGTGGAACCGAAATTGAAAGGAGGTAAATGTAGTGATGCTAAAGCAAATGTACACAAAATTATTCTCCCTGTCTCCTCCTTAAATATGGTAATACATTACTTACAGTGGGAATACCTCACCAGTGTTTTTAGTTCTTTATAAATATAATAAAGAAAACATTTAGATTTTTCTCTATTCCATTGATTTCAGTTCGGAGACACAATTTCTTAGTTTTTTGGGGAATTTTTTTTCCTTCATTGTCTCATATAATCAAAGAATGACTGGTATTACTGCTGCTGAGCCACTCTGCCAGTTAGTATTAATAGCTGGAAATATGTTATTGTTAATAAACAGATCTATCTCAGATACTAAGCTTCTGGTATTTAAAGACACACGTGGATTCAGTTTTAAATTTTTGTCCATAATGCATTTATAAAAGAATATTATTTTTCTTCCAGGACAGATTCTCACAGGAATGCTCTAAGAAAAGCTGTCACAGAGGTAAGTGTTTTTCTTATACAGTAACTTAAGCTACTGTCATGCTAATTACCACGTGAAGTAAGCTTAGTACCAGTAATGAGCCAAACTAGCTTCAAAGACTTGACCAATGCCCCAGGCCCTTCATATTGGCTGCCAGCGAGCTGTAAATTGGAAAATAATTAGCTATTTAATAGCAGGAATAAAAATATCAATGTTTATTTGAGTAGAATGACACAGTAGAGATATTGACGACCATGGGAGCCATTCCTGCAGGATTCCGCCTATCCACACTTCATCAGCTCCTTGAAGAAGGTAAGATTTTCTCATAAAAATGCAGTGCAGGATTATTAAGTGTCTGTTGTGACTTTCTTTTGCCATTACTTTGGGTTAAGGAATCTGAAAACACTCTCACCTTTTTCTCTAATTTAGTACTTATTTATCTGGGTGAGATCCTAGCCATACAAAGGCCATAATAAATTTCTTAGTGACTTCCTTGTCCCAGCATACTTCCTGGTGATGTTGCAAAAATTGATTTTTATGTTGGGATAGATGAAGTGTTGTCTGTTCCTTTGTGAGGAAGTTTAAATATCAAATCCCTTCAGGATGAAGGAATCGTGGAGGGAGTACAAATAACAGAAACAAAATGTTATCATTTTGTAGGTAATCAATTTCGAACCAGTTACTTTATACAGCCTGAACTCACTCCCTCCCAACTGGCTTTTAAAGACTTGGTGTGGAACTCTGAAAAAAATACTGTGAGTATTGCTAGAGAGAAAACTATGGTATTGTTGGATTTTGAAGGAAGTAACAGAATGTGTGAATTACTAACAACCTAAAAAAATACACGTCAAATTAGTGGGTAGATGTTGCTGTGAAACAGGTGCTAGATTTCTTTGATATCCATCTAAGCTCCTTAGGCTATACATGTTATCACACACTACTGATTGGCAAAAAATCTAGAGAAGTTGTCATGTTGAGACTTATGCAAGAGTTTCATTTTGAGCTTCTGGTAGGATTTCATGTCTGAGGTGAAACACATGTGCACAGCTGACAAGTCTGAGTTCCTAAAGCCTGAACTTCTGTAAGTCACTTTGAAACATTCATTTCGTTTGGTTCCTTTCATTCTGAGTCATGATTACGTCTTGATTTGTACCATTTGTCAGACTCTGTAAAAAATAATTCTGGAAAAACAATGGCTCAGAAATTCTTATTGCTGGTAAGTGTTCAAATACTTAGAGAAGAAGCTCATGGTAATATTCCCTTCCTTTTTATATTCCCTACCTTTCTTGGGAATATCTGTATATCTGTAGCAGTCTCCTTAAAAAAGAGCTGAAGAAGACTTTACGAGGAAGTTTAGCTGATAGTGCTTCACCAACTTTGTTGGTAGAAGAATGCAATCTAGTGAACCCTGCACTTCATCTTCTTAATACACAGAAAAAAAGTGATACTATATACAGGAAAAGCCCATATGAAAGATTTAATCTTTATTCTGTTCTGTGCCTTCCAGATCCATCGAAGAACAACTCGAGTATCTGTGATTTTAACCTTACTGAGTTGTAAAATGATTCCTGTCCCAGGAGTTAGCATACAGGTTCTCAGTAGACATATTCGACTTTGTCTATTTGATGGCAATCGGGTAAGTTGCTTGGCTATCAAAAAAAAGTCTTGAAGGAGTTCCTTAGGAAGTGTAGTCTCAGTAAAAACGAGAGAGTCCTAAGTTCCCTAGCTGCTTTTCAAAATAGTATTGATGTGCTGATAACCCCATCTAGTCAGTAAGGCTGCAGTATTTTTCAGCTCATTCCTTGGAGCATAATAATTTAATCTTTTTTCTCTGAATGTTCAGATCTTGTTCATAACAATATAAAATCCAGACACTTTTTTTTTTNAGAATAGAATCGTTATGGTTGGAAAAGACTTTCAAGATCATCAAGTCCAACCATAAAATTTTTGAAAATGTTTGACATATAGTAAAGAAATCATCAATAAAAATTAATGATATTTGTGTAAACCATTGCATGTATATCACAATAGATGTAATTTTGGAGAAAGAATAATTTCTTTGAACTCAGATAAATAAAAATATCATCAATAAATCAAAATTGCAACTGTTAAAGTTTGCTGAAGCTCGTAGCCTAGTGGAGGCTGCCACAGCTCCATGCTCTCCTGCTCACTGAAGAGCAAGGCTCAGTATATAGGTACAATAGGCACAAAAACTCTTTGGATACACGTGTAAGTATACACAGATCCTCACAGAACCCTCAGCTTGTGCACAGTTAGCCCCAGCAAACTCATCCTGCCTCCATCTCTGGCTGATGAAGGTCTGTTAACAGGAATTATGTAGAGATACAGAATGTGGTACCCTGCAGTAGGCTGGACTTAGGCACTCAGTCTATCCTGCAGCCCCCCTCCAGCTGCTTTGGACTTCAGGGTGATCTGGAGAGCCTCTCCCACTGCTTGCACTGCGGTGAGTGTCACCCAGCCCACAGAACTGATGGTTCTTCTGTGACTTCCAGCAGGCTCCATTTCTCCAAGTGTATAACTGCAGTGTTGGGGTCAGACCTGCCACTGTGCTGAAGCCTTTGGGCTGGTGATCACCTGTGATGAGCCTGGGAGTAGCTGAGTCCCGAGTATTATTAAGCTTTTCTTCCTGCCCTTGTTCCTCTGTGCTCCCTGTGTGTGCTGAGGTGAGATTTTATCACCTAACCTACTGGTAGCAATCTGGCAGTTTAGCTGTCCGTGCTGTTGAATGTTCCTGGGAGAAAAGAGTCCATATTACTGGATTTTGTGAAGCAGGAATCCTTGGAAAAATCTCTGCTGGTGATTCTGTGCATGGCTACAGAGATTACTTTCTCTGTAGACCTTTAAACTGAAACCAGCTGATGAAGAGCAAGTGTAATTTTATCTTTGCTGCATGCAGATGTTTGGATTAATCGTGGGTAATACTGCATTTCCTTAAAGCTACAGAGTTTTCTAGGAAAACTTGTCTTAGCATTCTTCCCTGCTGTCATGTTTTAGGTGCTCAGTAACATTCATACAGTGAGAGCTACATGGCTACCTAAAAGTCCCAACACATGGACCTTTTCTCCAAGGGTAGGTATCTAGCTTAGGAAATGACATAATAACTGTCTATTTGCAGTTTCTGTTTTATTTGTTTTATTTTCATATATGTATTACTTCTTATATTCTTGCTGAATAAAATGTATTACAAGGAATTTTAAGTTGGGCAAAACTGTACCTGAGCATTTGTCTCTCAGTAACTAATGGTCTTACCAGGAATATGCTTTTTTAGCTTCTGAGTAATTGTGACAAGGAGATACAAATCTCAATGATGGTAATATTTGCCTGCTCCTGAAACAGAATATTTCTTGGTTTGATTAAAGCAACAGTCATTTCTCCCTTTAATCAAGGAATTCTGAGGGAAGAAACTGACATACCTACAACTGAGTACTTGTAGGTCTCAAACCAATTGATCAAGGGACTAAGCAAAGTTAGGTTTTGGTTTGTGCTTGTTTGGTTTTGTTTGTTGTTTTTTTGTTTTTGTTTTGGGGTTTTCTTTTTTTTTTTTTTTTGGGGGGGGCTGTTTTTTTTCCCCTATAAGCAAAATGAACACCTAGGAAAGACTTGCAGAAGTGTGTGAATACAGACTAGCTGAAATAACACTTTTAGGATAAATGAAGTGCTAGAGCCTGCCTTGCCTGTAGCCATGACACCTTGGAAAGTGTTTGAACTTTTTTTTTTTTTTTTTTTTTAATTTGAAGAAAAGGAGTAGGTAGAAGAAAAAGCAGCAGAATGGCTTGGTGATCCAGCAGATGGCTGGATTGCAATGGGTGATCATGGAGAAGGGAAGAGACTGGCAACTTCGCGTGGGCTTTTGCTTTGATTTCATAAATAAAGCACATGCTCTGTCCCACAGCTTAGGCACTGTATTAGGTCACAGACACACTTGTATTAGTGTTTTACCCCCAGTAATGGATGTTTTTTTGGAGAGAATTCAATGCTTTTTGAAATCTAAAATTCTTTGATAGCTTGTCCCCCCCTAAAAAAGCACCTAACTCTAACTTTGCTGCTTGGCAAGATAAAGAATAAAGGGAACAGGGAGTTCAACTAAAATTGGTTCTATGCTCGTCACTCATATATATCATGGAATCAGGTCTAACATTTTATATGAAAGCATGATGTCTTCAATGACCTTTAAAATCAGATTTTTTTAAATATATATATACACTTCTTTTTTTTTTTTTTCTCTCTCTCTCTTGTATTAGGTAACAGGCATTTTACCCAGTTTGCTGGATGGTGACTGTTTTGTCAGGTCCAATTCTTCATCTTCAGATATTGGAATATTATTTGAACTTGGCATCACTTATATTCGCAATGTAGGTGTTTAAAGTTGCAGAATAAATCTATGCAAGAACATGTTTATAAAGTGAATCTGCTGTCTTAAATTCTACTTAAAACTGCAGTGTCTCTACACTGAACTGTGCAATGCAAATGAAAAGGTAGCTGAAATATCTGTAGCTCACTACAAGACTGTCTTTGTTTTGTTTTCTTTGGAAATAGGGGAGAGATGTTAGTTTCTGATGAGTTTGAGCTCTTGTCACTGTTCGGAAATCGGAAGACTTTCTGATTTGTGGGCACGCTTGTATTTTTATTTACGTGAAAGTGATTTCAGTTAGTCTGTCAAAGATTTCATATAATGTGATCACGAAGGACCAATTTTCTCATCATTCCTTCTTCGCTTGTTCTTTTTTTCTGCGTTCCTAATGAACGGCTTACTGTGTGATTCGTACTGCGCTACTCTGCTATATATTTTGGAAACTAAAATTCAAACCGTTTAAATAGCGTGGATGTTGATTTGAAGCTGATATAGTTATATCTTGATATCCATCTAGGTTGTGCTTCTGTACAGTATATTAGCAGATAGTGAAGCACCTTTCCCTGTAAGAATGAACACAACAGACTGCGTGCAAGAGCATGAGAAACATTAATGGCTGGAGGAGTTTTTTTTTTTTAGTGGCTGAGTTTTCAGAACAGATCTCTGTTCTGAGACATCTCATCTACCAGACTGACTGGAGTGTTCTTGCAGGCTCTTTCCAAAGACTGAAGTTTTTATTATTGTCGTCACCTTCCTTGTCCTATTCCAGACATACGGAGGTCACAGGTGGAAGTCAGTGGCAGGGCAGAGGGGAAGCTTCAGTGAGGGTTTGGTAGTGATTATTTTTCTTCTGGGTCTGCCCCATGTTCCCATCTGTGCAGGAAGGAGCTGAGATTGCTGTGGGATGATTCATAAGCTTTGGGGAAATGGAAGGAAAGGGGAACCCATGGAGCCAGGGTGCACAGTGTGGAGTAAGAGGCTGTGATAGCGTGGGGGGATGCAGGACTGCTGCAGAGGGAGATAAGTCAATGCANTTCATAAGCTTTGGGGAAATGGAAGGAAAGGGGAACCCATGGAGCCAGGGTGCACAGTGTGGAGTAGAGACAGGCTGTGATAGTGTGGGGGGATGCAGGACTGCTGCAGGGGGCGAATAGGTCAATGCAAATCTATAGGAAGCAGGACTTAAGCCCTGCCAATGACCGACCAACATGTCAGTACTTGATGGTTCACAGAGATCTAAAGGGGCATAATTACCCGCCTCTGCTAATCTGAGTAGTCAAGATTATATAAAATTGTCACCTCTGTTTACAAAATGAGGGCAGATGAAGGCCAGAAGGTGTACACATTCCTAGCTGTGAGTGCTTCTAGGTCTTGACCTTTCTGCCTGGTCCTTAAAAAGAAATGAAGGATCTTTACCCCACTTTCTAGGTATAGAAAGGTGAAGTGTTAACTCATAGGGCCATGCCGGCTGGAAATGGAGTTGATTGTACCAGCCCCTCCATTTCCCAGGCATTCTGCCGCTGCACATGGTCACTGGCTAATTCATTTGTCTTTTTGTTTGTTTATTTTTTTTCATCATTCCCTTCTTTCTTTAGAACATCATTGTAGGTTTTGGAATTTTCACCTTTACATTTGTGGATTTCTTTATTTTCAGGTTGCTATATGAGGATTATTTTAAGTATGTATTTCCTGTTTTTATAAATTCTGGTCTCTTAAATATGTTTATTAATGATCAGCTTCAACATAACTGTTTGTTTGTCAAGTGCCTGCAAATGTGACATTGTCAGGAGTTGCTTACTCTGAATCTTGGGCTTTTACCATTTTAAGGGAAATTCTTTATGGGATATTCTAAATAGTTATCTGTGGTTTAGTTACTCATTCCACTTTTGCTGCTTCAGTTAGCTGCTCTTTTATTGTACAGTCAACAGGTGAAAGAGGAGAGATAAGCTGTGGCTGGGTATTCCTGAAGCTTTTTACTTCTGATGGAGCGCCTATTCCTTCCAAGTAAGTTTTTGATCATCTCATTCCTTCTCACCCCACCCCTATATATTGTTTTCCTGCTTTTTTTTTTTTTTTTTTTTGAATAAATACCTGTTAAGATGAGAATAAAGTTCCTGTTTCTATTCTTGTGCATCGTTATAGGCAAGGATAGTAATCCAGTCTAATATGCAGGTTTTATTGAATTTCCTAGTAAGAATGCTGGTTCTGATTCAACACACTATACATTCAAACAAACTAAGTTTGTGTGGGAAAAGTGCCCCTTGGAATGAACATTCAGGTCTGAAATGCTGCGAGTTATTAATTGTTTAAAAATAGTTCTCAATAGAATTTTAAAACTCTGGAAATCTCTGAGGAGGAGTTCTTGAAGAACTCGATTAATATACAATTAAAACATGAAATTACCATTTCTAAATCTCTTCTTTTGCCTAGGGGTGATATATGTGTTATTAATATTAAAAATATTTCTCTCCAAGATGAAGAAATTAATATTAAAAATGTTTCCCACTTCCAAACTAGGATTGGCCAGCTTTCCCACCTTGGAAAATGCATTTCAGTGACCCTCCTTGAGCATGCAGTAACCATTAGTTCCTAGGATTTAAAACAGACAAAAAGGTTGTGCGTGTAACATTAGCATCTCTTGTCCACCTGCTCTTCCAGAATGGTTTTGAATATAAAGTTATGTTCAGATTTATCATTTTGGTTTATGATTCCTTAGTAATTGGGCTTAGTCAGTTCATACAAAATATGAACAATACCTGCAAGCACCTTGTCTGTTTTCTTTATTTGAGATGGCAAGTTGATTTCTCCCTGATTTTCTCACATAAATTTTCTAGCTGAACTATGCTGCTCTTCTTTCCCAGGACATATGAGCTGCTACTGAATGGTGGTACTCCTTATGAGAGAGGTGTTGAGGTTGACCCGTCGATATCCAGAAGAGGTGTGGTTTCTTCTAAACATTGCATAAATGGAGTGATACAGCAATTGGTTTGCCTATTTTACAGCATGCAGTTCTCAGCTGGAGCTCTCGTCAGCAGATGTTAACTGCAGCCTGGTTTTGATGTAACAAAATATTGCTATTTTGTCAGTTTGCCTAGGAGATAACTGATTGTTAGGCCTGGTGCATGTCAGAACTGCCTGTCAGTGCCGATATTTCTGTAATTTCCAGTGTTTGTAAGCTGAGGATTACTTCTGATACATGTGTTCAGTGCTTTTTAATGATACTTAACAAGTCTTGGCCATTACATGTGGAAGAACTTGCCTAAATAGGTGATGACTGCAGCAGAGAGTATGAAAAAGCAAACAGGAAGCGACTCCGTAGTCTGCATTGCTGCTCGAGCCCGGTGTCATACCTGAGGGGAGGGGTATGTTCCACGTGTGCAAGACAATGCTACAGAGCATAATTCTTCTATGCTGGGCTAAATAAAACTTTGCTAAGGGTTCATTCAGGTGACAGATCACTGTGTGACTGCACAGGAGGTGCTATGGCTTTTTTCTAGAAGCTGTAACGACATCCATTTGCTGGTGACACAGATAAAGATGCCTAGCACTGCTTTAATCAATATATATTACAATGAATATGTTCTTTCTAGTGAGAGACAATTGTTTATGTTAGATCAAATGTTGATATAACTAAAACGAACAAACAGAAAAGTTTTCAGGCACTCCATTCCTCTTTCAGGTCTTTAGCCCATCCTTAAATATAGTTTGAACAAAACATTGCCTACCAAACTCAAGTGTCTGTGTTATATACTTAATATTTTTTCAAAAGGACTGATTTTGTGCTTTGCTGTTTACTTCTGCAGCAAGTGGAAGTGCTTTTCATCAAATTCTGACATTCAGAAAGCAGCCTGCTCTTCTTGTGAAACTGAGGTCATTAAGTGTGGAGACAAAAGATATGCTGAAGTAAGTATTCAATTATCCTGCAACAAAGTGGAAAAGTCAGATGGTTTCAAATGCTCCCAGAGATCCCTGGAGCACTGTCTATGAATGACTGAGGTTTCTGTCACCTTCACGTTGTACTCAACAACTGTTTGAGGCTCAGAGCTCTTTTGTTGGGGAAAAGTGAAGGAGAAAAGCTTTAAAGAAAAGGGGAAGAGAAGGGGGAAAAGATGGAAAACTGCAGCAGCAGAAATCTGGCCCAGGCTATGGGAATCAGGAAAATACTTTCAGGGCTTTTGTGTTTAGTTAGTGTGCACGTTTAAATGAAACCTTCTAGGAATTGTTATAAAGGTCAGAACTTGCTTAGAAGTGGGCACAGCTCTGTAGGATAACTTGCTGCTTAGGATGCCCTGGTACAATCTTTCTGTGTTCCCTAAAATTAAAGGTTATAGATCTATTCAGATCTATATATATCTATTCAGAAGTTGTGAGATTGTTGTCAGAGATTCGTGAAGATGCCAGTATGGGCATCCTTCGTAAATCTGTTGTTACTCTCAGGTTTTAGAGAACAGTGTTTTGCAGGAACAGTTTTGAATAAAAATCTCAATTTTATATCCCTCTTTTTCCCCCCAACAGTTTGCTACCAGAAACATTAATTGGTAGTAGGTGCTACATCCATCTCTTGGTATTTTATCGACAAATACTTGGTGACGCCCTCCTGAGAGACAGAATAAGCATGCAAAATTCTGGTAAGAATTACTGTTGTGGAGAACAGCTTCAGCATGGAAACTGTGTTGACTTCAGCAAGAGGAAGATGAGGTTCTTAAAGAGAATTATTGTCGCCAGGGTTGCCCTTTCATAAGACTAGACAGGGGCCTGCAAGGGAAGCTCACCCTGGGATGGGGTAATATTAGAGTTGTGTTCCCTGGTAGTGCTGCCATCGAGGTCTGACCATCTCACATGGTAAAGTAGTTACATTCCCTATGTGCAGAGTCAGGATTAAAACTTTCAGTCTGCAGGTGAGGACAAAATGAAGCCTCTTGTCCCTGATGATGGAAGAAAACAAGCTCTCCCTGTGGCCACTGTCACTGACTCCCATCGGTGTGTTTGCGTTCAAACTAGTGATATTTTGATGTGCATCTAAGGAGTTGCTGTGTGTGACTTCAGTTCCGACAGCAGAATGCAAAAACTGCCAGAATGTTTTTGTTTGCTGTGGGGTATGAATGAAGTGTTTCCAAAAAGACTGGCATCAAAAATATATATGTATGTGGATAGATAAAGAGATTAATTGGAAATGTTTCCTTTTCACCATGAGAGCTTAGACACTCACAGGTTTGCTCATTGATATCTAGCAAATGTTTGTTCTTGGGAGCTGTGGAAGAGATCAGGCACATTCCTCCCCAAGGAAGAGGCAGGAGAGGTGGAAAAGCTGTAACTTAGAACTCTGCATCTTATTCCTTCCACCTCTCTCAAGAAAAAAGTATTGTAGTTTATATAGTCTATTTTAAAATCACATTTGAGATCCAGTAAATTTGCGTTCCTAAACTGTGCAATAGGTGAATTATATCAGTACTGCCAAGTAATTCTCAATGTGTTCTCAATTCTCCCAGTGTGTTTTTTCATCTGTCTCATGTCCAGACTGAATTATATATCCACTATTTTTGAGGTGAAAATATGTACAAATGCACATGCTAACTTTTTAAAGCTACCATCTCTAGCCATATTTAGGGATCTAAATTACAGGTTCATCTTTTAAAGGTGATCAGAAGAGCTCCCATCCTGATTTTTTTAAATTTGAATATAAATTTATATATATATTCAATGAATCATCACAGAAAAATGGAGAATGCTTAGTTTTTAAAGATCCAAGAACCACCATGCTTACTTAATTTGATCATTATAATGCAGGCTAATATATAAAGATGATGACCTGTGTTGGAGTTATGACTGAACCAAAATGATGCAGTTTGTTTTAAAATGGTAGAAACTTTATCCCAGTACTTCAGAAGTTGTTCTAATTGCTAAATGTCATTGCTGTTCTCTGCTTTTTTTTTCTGATTTAACAAAAGATTGCTTCCTTTACTTAAAAATCAACTAAAACTGTGGAAATGCAATTTAAAGTCACTGCTATATTCTGCAAAATGAAGTTGGTTCTGCCTTAATTCCTTGAAATGTTTTATTATTAGTAAACACAGATGGTTTAGTTAGCTTTTGATCAGCTTGGGCATGACAAAACAACAGCGTGCCTTAATAGTTCAAATCACAAGAGAAAGAAGACACAAACACAGCCAGGTTAAGGTAAAATATAACAGTGTTTATTCATAACAGCCAAAACAGGCAGCACAATGTTGGATGTTTATAAATAAAAAGCAGGTGCAAAAATGAGTCAGGAAACAGGGAAGATGTTAAACTATATTTAGATTAAATGAGTGAGGTCTCTTGCTCACTGGCATCTCCTTAGAAAGGGGCAATGAGCTTCTGGGTGCATCTGCTTCCTCACATTGCAGCCACAGCCAGCTCTCATTAGGGAATGTGGATCTTGGAGAGCTCTTCTCCCTTCTCTGTTGCTGTCAAGTACTTCAGAGCTTTTCTTTCCTCTGAAGTCTTCTGGGGGGGACCAGGGAGAACTAGGCATCTATCTTGAAACACATTCTTTTTCTTCATCCTTAAATGTGCCTTGTTTTTTTTTGTTGTTGTTGTTTTTGTTTCAGATTTAATATGTAATCCTATTTTAGCGACTTTTCCCCAAATCATGGATCAACCAGACCTGATAGATGCACTGCGGGTATGTTATCTACCTAACGTCCAATACACATCCAGTCTTCAATGTAGCTTGCAAAAAATGAGCTTTTTTTTAATCCTGTGATTAGCAACAGCTAAATCCTTTCTGCTAAAAGGGCACTATTGTTAAAACTCATCAGTATTTGGAGATAGGCTATGTATTTTTTTCCTCAGAAGTATTTAGTCAAGTTTATCTGCCATGTGTGAAACCGCATGTTTGATAACATTGGTTATTTCCTCTTCTTTTTGGATAGCAATCAAACAAGGGTTTTAAAAAGTTCTACATAGGTTTTGTTGATTTGCATTTTTTCCATGTTACACTGTATTCAGAAGGGTGGATGATTTAAAAAATGATACGTGCTTATGGGGTAGAGGTCAAGCCGGGTTATGAATGATTGTTCTAAACAGCAGATCCCCTTTATTTCATTTATATCTCCCTGACAGTTGCAAATATCAGGATCCTTGCACACGTAGTATGAGGTGGAATGGCTGTTTGCTTAAATTGCCTAAAAATGCCTAAAGTGACAGGAATGAGGAATGTGAGGCAAGTGAGATTGCAGTAAGAGAGGTTTTTGCAGTTAAGAATGAAACTTCTCTCATCTCCACAACTGGTCTGCTGTAACATTTTTCCCTTTGTATTTTAGAGCGCTTGGGCGGATAAAGAACAAACTTTGAAGAGATCAGAGAAGGTAATGTTTGGAGGTTCTTTGATATATATATGGCATCTAATTCAAACCAGAAACTCTCTGCCAGTGGTTTTGCTAGTTAACTATCCCTGTCATCATCCATGTAGTAAGTGTAGATATGCTAAATGCACTTCTTCACGTTTCTTACCCGTATGAAAGCAGCCATGTAAGTCCACAAAACAATTTTTTTCATCTCTGAGCCCCAGTGCCTCCATATTCTGATAGGAGAAAGGCCTCCGAATTCTGTAATCTCCCTACTGCAAACAGTTGTAACCTTCCATTTTGGCCACAGGTAGCTGCAGAACAGCTGAAACACGTCGTCGGGATTGCTTGTGTCTTCTCCTGTCTGCTGAACAAAGAGAAGCCATACACATGAGAAAAGTATTGGTTGTTGATCCTAGGATCAACAGAACAAACAGAAGGAGATTCGTAACAGAAGGATATTTCTTTCACAATACATGCTAGTGAATAAGGAGAGTTCTCTATTTATGCAAAAACACAAGCTAAAAAGCCCTTGCATCAGAACGGCTTTTTGCAAAATTATTTACCTGAAATGAAAGCTGATTTGCTCAAAGAATTAGTAGTACCTCGGGCTCCTGGAACCATCCAGTTCTACGTGATTCGTGCCGCTCCCACGACAGGATTGCTGCGTGGTGTGACAGCTCGTTTTTTCCTCCTTACCTATTTACATGACACCCAGCTGCTAAATCATCCGCGGAGACATGAACCATCCATCCTGCAATGGGTGGATTTCAACTCCCGAGGCAGGGAGTGTTTGTGCATTTCCCCTGGGACCACTGCAAACAGTCTGTTAACTTATAGGTGCAGAGAACACAGCAGGAAGCCCCCACACACTAATATTAGGTGAAGAAATACACACAGACCCTGAGCACAGGGCTCTCGGTAACCTTTCTACAGGTTGCTGTTTTACAGGAACGATGGCAGCACAAGGCACTTAATGCAAAGCAGAAAAAGAGGCCAAGATCTCCTTTTAGATTTGCAAAGGCTTGAACAGAAATTATTTGAAAGCAAGGAAGTTTTGAATTTGATGCATCAGAGGCCTCAGGTTTTCCATACAATTTCCAACAAAATTATTTCTAGAGCAAAAATATAACTAGGGAGGAATGAAGGAGCTGTTACTTAGACTACTAAATATTTCACAGCATCACAGAGTGGCTGAGGTTGGAAGGGACTTCTAGAGATCTAGTCCAACCCCCCTGCTCAAGCAGGGACACCTAGAGCATATTTATTCTACTAATTTGAAAATATTAAATATTTCAATATTTAATAATTCAATAAAAGAAGAACACTCACACTTTACTATTTCTTTACAATTCTAGTATATAGTTTCATCCATTCATCTAAGCGTCATTTATGAGAGATTTACTTGGATGAAGATGGATTTAGTTGGATCATTCCTTTGTAAAAAAATAACTTGTACTTTAGGGTGGGAAAAGAGCCCGGCGGACCATTTGTGGTACAGCTAAGGCAAGTTTAAGTACAGTTTAAAACCAGTTTCTCTTCGTGTAGCTGAGTTATGTCATTAAGTAACTAGAGAGAATGTTAAGTGTTGTGTCTTGGAGTTTAATGGGGTATTGGAGCAGAAGGAACATAGCTGAATCTTTGTGATGGAGAGAGCGCTTCAGGCAAACTCCAGTAAGGGATTATGCCTGAAAAACAGGGATGAGGATGGGGAGGGGACCTTTTGCACACTGTGAGGCTTGTCTTCCATTTGGCTGCTTGATTCTGAGTTCCCCAGTGGTTTATTCTGGTTCCCTGGAGAAAGGCCCCACATGGGAAAGCCCTTGGGACTGACAAGGTAACTGGCGTTAAGATTCCTCTCGAGCAGATGTGGTGGCATCTGGGGATTTGGCTGTGTATCACTCGTGTGTGTGTGTGGAAGGGTTGTATACGTGGGTTGGAGGTAGCTTTGTTAATCTGCAGGCTTTACCTAGTTCTGGTGAGGAGTTTCAGGCTCCTCGGGACTAAGTGGCATTTGTTTAGTAAGTGGCATTTGTTTAGTAAGACTCAGCCTCCCGCTGTAGTTCTGGGAATGGGGATTAGCTGAATGCGTTGAAGGATTTNTTTTTTTTTTTTTTTTTTTTTTTTTTTTTTTACTGTGTCCATACAAATCTCTGCAGAAGTGCCTGGCAGAGCGGCCTATTTGCACTGCAATATCTGTAAATATTTTTCTTCCTTGCAGCGAGACCAAGAATTTGTGAAGTCTCAGTTTGTCCTGGCGTACCACGACTCTGTCTTTCCTCTCCTCCAGTCCACTCTCCTCCCCAGTCCCAAGTGGGCTGAGGAAGAGACCGAAGCTTCTCGCTGGAAGGTGATTGCCGAGTTCCTGAAAAGGACCCGGGAGAACGATGGTGCCCTTCAGTTCTTGCTGTCATCAGAGAACTCCCACAAAGCCTTTGATATCTCAGAGCTGGCTTACGATTTCTTAAGAGAAACTAGGAAAAACAGTCCTCCGGGATGATGGATTACAGAGCAACAACACCGAGTATAAAACAAATATGTAATAACGTAAATGCATTCTCACAAAGAATTTGTGCCTGTGCAAAACACATTTTGTATGTTTTTTTAAATATACTACCTGAATTGTAATAAATATTTCATTATGAATTATCACTAACATTTACAGAGAGTCTAAATTGGTATTCTGTCATTTTAGGTAATCAAAACTACAAAGTTTTCCACCTAGATGCAGGAGACAAGGCTGTGGTGGTCAGCTATAGCCAAGCTGGGTGTTGCAGGACACCTAGGCTGAATATTCCCCCTTTTTATGCAGCCTCCAATTAACTTCTAATTATTTTTAGCCAGTGGGAGTTCCGAACAGAACGCTCTGTCCCAGCAGCCAGGTAAACCGGTAGTAGTGAGTCAAGGAAAAGAGCAGTGATTTTTAAGAATGCTGTTGAGCAAGGTCATCCGGTGAGTAAAAAACCCCCTCTTGTCCAATCACAGGATAGGAGGTTGCTCTTTATTTAGACTGTTTGTAGTGTTTTCCTTTCCACTCCAGGAAGGTTGGGTTATTCGTAGGAATGTGCTTCACCCACACAATACAAATAGGAGCTGATGGGAAGCCGCGGTGACGCTCGTGCGTGGCGATGCCCCTCATCCAGCGGGTGCACGGCGGGGATGCGGGCGGGCGTGTGGAGGGGTCTGAGCACAAAGCGGGAGGCAAGAAGAATGGAAAGGAAAATATTTGGGGTGCAAAGTAGGGAGGGGGACAAAATTTGAATGCAGGAAACGTTCCTGCCCCAGTATGGTCTGGAACTGGCCGTGGAAGATGCCCTGTTTTAGCGGGTTTTATTATTAACTTTTTCTTTCTCTTCCCTCATGTAACCCCTCTGCCCTGCTGTCCGCAGCACTGCTGGCACCGCTCACATCCCCGACGCTTTCCCCGTGCACGGGAAGGCAGCGTGGGCCGGGATGAGCGGCGCCTTCCCGAGGCTTGCGGCAGCGCTGGGCCGGGCCCCGCGGCGTGTCCGTGTCCTGCGGGTGTGCCCGTTCCCACCCGCCGGGAGCGGCCGCACAAATACCGGCGCGACGGCCGCAGCGGCCGCTGAGCGGAGATGGCATCGGCGGCTCCTGCGCCGGGCACGGGCCCCACGCAGCCCTCCCTGCCGTCCGGACGGGTCGTATTCAGGACCGTCCCCTACCTGTTCATGCTGCCTGAGATCGTGAGTACGCCGGGCCGGGCTTCGCTTCAACACCCGCCTCGTGGGGCTGAAGGGTCACGGGGCTGAAAACTCCAGAGGTCCTAAGCAGCCGCGTGGGAAATGACATCTTTGCCTTATTCTGAACTCGTAAAGGGAGTCTCGGGGCTCGGGTAGTGTGAAGGCAGGAGCTCCCATGCCATCCCTGAGCTTGCACGGGGTCGGAACAGTTAGAAAACAGGAACTGGAAACTGCTTGCAAATGAAGGGAAATACGCTCTGTGAAAGTCTCCCCGTGGCTGAAAGGATGCAGATGGTTGAGCTTTTGGTTATGTGGCAAATATCGTAGTTTTTTTTAAGCATTTCTGGGTCCAGAGGACATCCCGTGTGCCAGGTTAAGCTAATTGCTTTTGCCCTTTGATACGCAGTGCAGAGTGCGGCCCACGCAGCCCCGCAGCACCCGCTGCAGCTCGCTGGGAATCACATCGTCAAACTGGCTGCGCCGCCGCGGTGACGCATTCACGTTCACCCTGTGCCTCTGTCCAGAAGGGCAGGGTGATCAGGGGAATGCGCAGCCTGAAGGAAAGGTATTTTTCCAAGGGAAAAAAAGTGTCTGTGTCCATCCGCAGCACAGAGAGCTGCACGGGGCAGGGTGAAATACCCAAACACCCTCGTGTGTGTTTATGCACAGTGAACAGCCCAGGCAGATCCAGAACAGAGACTTGTTCTGGGCTGATACATGGAGCTGGATGCTAATTTCCTTGTGCTGTCATTTCAAACCCGAGAGCACTAACCTAGTTTTGTGTTTTTTTTTTTACTTTTCCATATCACCCACTTTTTCAATAATCCACAAAGCTGTTGTTATCATCCCCACTCACCTGAAATAGTAAATCACCGTGGCCTTGGATATAAAAGGGCTGGCTACTAGGCTGGAGCTGCTGCCGAGCTGGAAGAACAGACGAGGTGCTAGAGAGGAGAGGTTCCACAGAGACAGGCCAGGGGAGCTCTGTTCTGAGGGATTTATCAAATCACACCTGGGCACAGGCGCCTCAAGCAGGTCGTGGCAGTGCCCTTGGCACGCAGGAAGCATCAAGGAGAACGTTGCTGCCGCTGGGACGGGAACTGAGCCAGAGCTTGTTGTTCATAGCTGTGGGCAGGGCTCTCCTTTACACTCCTGACCTCCGGGGTTCCCTCCGTGCAAACACCCAAAGCGCCAGCAACGCTGCGGGACTGCGCAGCCGGAGGCACTCCGAGCGCCAGTGGCCAAGCCCTGGGAGGAGACGCAGGCACCTGCCATGGTGTGGCCCTGCTCCCAAGCTGGAATCCCATCCTTGCTCAGTGCTAGGGCCGTCCCCACGCCGCGCTGCGAGGGAGCGGGGCTCCCAAAGATGAGCCCACGAACACACAGGAAGCGGGCTGGGGGCTTTAGAAGGGGTAGAGGGAGGAGCTTAGGCTAATCCAGTCACTGCCTGGCACTGCTGTCAGGACATGGTGTCCAGAGCTTGTCAGGGCTGTTGAGGGCTTGTCAGGGCTTGCTGAGGGGCACGCTGGGGCTCTTGGAGAGTTCCACTTGTTTTTGCCCATCAGTGAGGGGATGGTGGGGCAGTTCAGGCCTGGGGGCTGAGCGCCAGCTCCACTTTCATGGGATTGCTGCCATATCCACACCTTTCTCATCCCCTGTGCGTCCCAGAGGAGCAACAGAGCTGCCCTGAATTCCCAGGTCAAGGGGCAGGTGGCTCTTAGGGCCACGTCAGCAGGATCCCCCCCGCTCAGGGCTGGCGCTCCAATCCCACGCGCAGGGAGGGCGTTGTAGCTCCCATCGTAATTCATGACAGATGGTCGGTCCAGGGCAAACGCTGCTTGTGTTGGCTCGGCAGCCCGAGGGACGTCCTAGCTCTCACCCCAGCCAGCGA
The DNA here is from genome assembly GCA_013389825.1 of Crypturellus undulatus. NCBI lineage: Eukaryota > Metazoa > Chordata > Aves > Tinamiformes > Tinamidae > Crypturellus > Crypturellus undulatus. The sequence continues at coordinate 15,175 of VWPW01012206.1, read as the reverse complement.
GAGCCAACAGGGAGCAGCACGGGGCTCTGCTACTGTTGGGTGCCATAGGCGCAGAGCCAGTGGTGGTGGCACAACCACGAGGGCTCTGATACCGTGTTCAGTAGTAGCCAGCAGCATCTTTGCAGCTCGTAAATACCTCCACACAGATAGCGCAGCCCGAAGACGAAGGTCGCGTGTTTTATGAGCGTTCGGGATTGTCTTCCTGGAATTGCCGGTCATAAAGACATTTCCGCCTCTCTCCTATGTATGAGCAGCTGAGATTGCAGCTCTGGCTGAGGTGGGCCTGCACAGAGGGAATTAGGGAGGGAGATGGGGATGGATTCCCAAAGGGCAATTGGCTCTCCCCAAGCCACACTCACCAGATGTGTATGTTTGTCCCCGGCAGGTCTGCGGGGCCTGGGTCTGGATCCTCGTTGCTGCTACCTCCGTCTCATTCCCACTGCTGCAGGGATGGGTGATGTACGTGTCCCTAACCTCCTGTCTCTTCTCCCTGCTGCTCCTTTTAAGTTACCTCTTCGGATTCCACAGAAACAGCGAGAACTGGAAAGTGCTGGTAAGGACGGGCTCAGAAACAGGGCAGAAGTCGGCGGGGCAGCTGCTAGTACCAGCAGAGGGAGCACAAAGCCACTGCTGCGTCAGCTGTGCCGGTGCTCAGCCGGCTCCCAGCAGACGGGGGTGCAGAAGGGTGTCCCCCCGCTCCACGGGGGCCCAGCCCGTGGCTGGACGTGCTGGGGACACAGGTAGGGCTGGGGGCAAACGGGAGCCCTGCCCAGGCACTGGGCTGAGTGCGCAGCTGGAGAAGTCCCCGCTCCAGCTGCATCAACTCCGAGCCTTTGGCCGAGCCCTCTGCTCCTGGCCTGGGAAGAGCCCCCTGCGCTGCCCGGGGCTGAAGGGAGCTGCCGGGAGGGCAATGCCGGGTCTCAGCCCCAACGCTGAACCGCGCTGCTCCGGTCACAGCTGCTGTCTAAGCACTTACCCACAGGTGTGGCCCGGGTGTGTGTGTCCCATTCCAGCACGTGCAGNCCCTGCGCTGCCCGGGGCTGAAAGGAGCTGCCGGGAGGGCAATGCCGGGTCTCAGCCCCAACGCTGCTCCTTGGGTCACAGCTGGTGTCTAAGCACTTACCCACCAGTGTGACCTGGGGGTGTGTGTCCCATTCCACCACGTGCAGAGGCACCTTCAGGTGACTTGGAGAAGGGCGACTTGGAAGTGGGCTTTGACCCAGGCCTTTCCCTTGTTTCGCAGGACAGTTTGTACCACGGTGCCACAGCCATCCTGTACATGAGCGCAGCTGTCCTGCAAGCCAATGCAACCATCCGCTCCGAGGCCGGCCCCCACGCACCGCTGTACTATCAGCTCAACTGCGCTGCCTCGGTGAGTCGGGCACCTCTGCTCCCCGGGGATTTTGTGCCCATGCACACGCTGTCACACTCCAGGACAGCAGCCGGAAACCCCCGGCAAGCCAAAACATCAGCAATTTCCACCTGGGGAGAAGTAGGAACAAATAGTCCTGCTCCATTAGGGCCCTCAGGAACCCAACCTTGTCCACCCGCAATGTGTCACGCTTTGCAGCCAGGTGTTGCGCTGCACGTCCACAAACTCTGGACGTGCTCCTAAGGTTTGACCCCCTCCTCACCACCTTGGGCACTAGAACAGATTTCTCTGGGACAAACACCTCACGGACAACATGTTTTCCTGGGAAATGTTGAGGCGTTGCCTCTTTGGAAGCTGGGAAGAGAACTCTAGCCTGGGAGCTTCCCTCAAGACGTGAGTCCTGGGAGAAGATGGGGCTACTCAGAGAAAGGAAACCCCCGGAGCCACGCAGCAGTCGGACTCCAGCTTTTATCCTCCCTTCTCTTGCAGTTCTTCGCCTTCCTCACGACCTTCCTGTACATCCTTCATGCCTTCAGCATCTACTACCACTGAGCCGGGTGGAGACAACAGCCTTTGCAAGGGCAAAGCGCCAGCTTCCCCACAGCAAAAGTACCTGTTTCCAGCGAGGATCCCTGCGCCCTGCCACTGCATTGCACCCTGTGGAGCTGACGGCTCTTCTTGTCGCTGCATCGAAGGAGGGATTTTTATGTGGCGGGTGTGACATCACTGTGGCTACGAGGGACAGTTCTCATGTGGCCTGTGCACCCTCCGAGGGGAGCTGTTCGTGGCGCTGCTGGTCCCCTCTCCACTAGCTGCCACCTCTCCCTGGTAGCCTACGCACAAAGCACTGGCCGCGCCAGCTGTCACCACGCACCGGTAAGGGCAGAACTGGCTTTGGGTTCCCAGCCACACGCTGTCGCTGGTGACCCACTGAACCCAGTAAAGGCTGGGGACCTTGGAGACGATTTCTTGGCACTGGGCTGAGCCTCTACTGATTCCAGGCTGGAATTAGGGCAGGACATGCGCTGGGGCAGCACTGGGCTTCCTCATTCTGCCCTGGTGCAGGCCAGGGGATCCCTTCTCCTCCAGGCCACATACGCGCGGGCATTTATAAAATAAAGTGCAGACGCTATGGGTCCAGCCACTTCTGCCCCAAAGCAGGGGCTGTCTCTCACCTGATGTGCCCTCGAGAAAGGTTTGTCCAACCCCTCTGACCTCCAGCCCTCCTGGACAGTTTCCCTCTTGAAATAATTTTCTTTTTCCTCCCGCTGTGTCATTTCTTGCACTCGCTGTTCCAAACCCCTCCTTGTCCCCTGGGGACAGGACAGCTATTTATTTCCTCCCGCCTGCCGACCCCTGCAAAAACAGTCCCTTCAGCGACACACTGAATTGACCCCAATTCTCTCAGGCCGTGTTGACATGGTAATACCCGGGATGGCGGGCACGCACAGTCCCGGTGCGGACAGCCTTAGCACCATCGCTCTCCCCGCAGCGCCCGCGGACGTCGGCACCGTCCGGCAGAGGGTGGCACAGGCCCACGCTAGATCACAGGGGCCGCGGCGAGCCTGTACAGGGCAGCACGATGCCATAGAGGGTGCTGCGGGTCTGGATGAGCCCATGGAGGCCAACGCAAGCCCTTACACCTCCCAAAAGGCCTACACAAGCCCATACCGGCCCACAGAGGCCAGCACAAGCTGTAAAAGGCCACGTGAGCACCAAGACCCACACGGAAACCCACACAAGCCTGTACAAGCACACAGAGGTCTATACATACATACATACATACATACATACAGGCCTGTCGTGCTGCTCGAGGAGCTTGAAGGGTTGGTCTTTTCCTCTCCTATGGCAGGATAGGTGTCCCTCACCTCCTGAAACAGATGGCCCAAAATGTGGCCAGCGGCCTTCTGAGAAGGTGCTCTGTGTCTCACTCATCACCTTCATTTCCTCTTCACTCTTTTCTCCAGTGTGTCACTCCCTTGAATCTACACCGTGACCACCTTGCCCACCCGGACACCCTGCCCTCTCGTGCCCGGTCGCGCTGGACATCTCCCTCTCCTTGCCTGGTCTCCACATCTCACAGGCTTTAGACAAGCCCGTCACTTTCACTTGGGCAAAATCGCGTGTCGTGCAGCCGTGCCAGGAGCTGACGGACTGTACAAAAGCACCTTTGCTCCCTCCCGAGGGCTCGGGTTTTCTGCTGCAGTGAGCACGGGTGCCGTTGCTGGAGCACCGTTGTGAGGTGTTTAAGCCTGGAGGTTAAACAGCTTCCCACCTCGTCCCATTATGGACCACGGACCGACGTGGTTCTGCTCACTGTCGCTTTGGGGCAAAACACTGAGAAACGCGAACACCTCTGCTTTAAATTTTGTCTTCTCTCAGTCCTTACACCTATTTTGCCCCTCATCGCCGGCATTTCGCGAGCGCGGAGCCCCGTTGCCCACGCCGGGCCCGCTCCCCCGACGCCGCCTCAGGCACCGCCCCTGCGCATGCGCGCGCCGCCGCGGCCGGGGGGAGGCGCGAGCG
>VWPW01012206.1:0-11095 GCA_013389825.1 Crypturellus undulatus | reverse complement strand
CCGCCGCCATTTTGCGTCGGGGCGGTGGGGGAGCGGCGGGCCCGCGCGCGGCGTGGCGGGGCGGGAGGCGGGAGCGGGCGCGCAGCAAGATGGCGGCCGGGGCGGCTCACGGGGCCTCGGCTCCCGGCAGAGACCAAGGTCTACGTGGGGAACCTGGGCACGGGCGCCGGCAAGGGCGAGCTGGAGAGAGCCTTCAGCTACTATGGGCCGCTGCGCACCGTGTGGATCGCGAGGAACCCGCCGGGGTTCGCCTTCGTGGAGTTCGAGGACCCGAGGGATGCCGAGGATGCTGTCCGTGGGCTCGATGGCAAGTAGGTATTGCGGCTGCGCGTGCGGCTGCAACCGCTTAGAACTAACGGGAGAAAGCACTCGGGTAACTTACAGGCACTGTGAATTTGTTCCAGGGTGATTTGTGGCTCCAGGGTTAGAGTGGAAGTGTCAACAGGGATGCCTCGTCGCTCCCGCTATGACAGGCCTCCAGCACGGCGCCCCTTTGATCCCAATGACAGATGCTATGAGTGTGGCGAGAAAGGCCACTATGCTTATGATTGCCATCGCTATAGTCGCCGAAGGAGGAGCAGGTACGTGTGGAACCAGGGTGGCCGGGTTGCTTCACCAGTTAAGTCTTGTGTAGCTCTTGTTAGCAAAGAAGAGAATGTTACGCCAGTTTTCGTTTAACTTTAAAGCTAGAATAAATGTATGGGCGTATATTACAATTTGTTGCTATTTCTATCAAATGTTAATATCTTAATAATCAACCTGGTCAAAACCTTTCAGGTTTCTTCGTTTGAGTCAGTCGCCTTGATTCAGAATGTCACGAGCCTTAAGATTTCATGCTGAGGCGCCTTGCAAATCCGACACTTAAGATCCTTCTAGACCTTGAGGTGATCAGCATAAGAGGCCAGATCCCCTCGAGCCATCTACACGTAGCTTCACCTTATTCTTTAAGGGCAGAAAATTTGAGACGGTGATCGCCATAACAGTAAATTTGGCTTTCAATTGGGGCCCCCTCCGGTTTAGAAAGAGGAACACCAGATTGACCACATTCCCACCTAGAAAAATCTTCTTGCGTCAATCAAGCCTCACCCTGGCTCATTGGGCTGTCAGTTTGATCGTCGTTAGATTGAAGAGAACACCTAGATGCAGCGATCGGCTATAGATACTTCTAGACCGTCTAGATCTGCTAGACCTTGGGCCAAAGAGGGTCGACCTGCAAACTTGCAAGGTTTATTTTAAATACACATTACAGTGTTTTCTATTCTAATGTAATTCTGCAATGTAATACAGCTTTTAACATTTTTCTAGGTAGTAAAAATGCTCAAGACAAGTAGGCCCAGGCATTTTTTCCAACTGGCAGATGCTAGTTCTTTAGTTGTCTGAAAGTTTTGACTTCAGCAGAGGTTCACATGCAGAGATTGCCGTGACTGTTTCCTGATACCTGTTTTCTCTAACCTAAAACTAGGTCCCGGTCTCGATCCCGTTCGAGGTCCAGAGGAAGAAGGTATTCTCGGTCACGCAGTCGCAGTCGTGGTAGGAGGTGAGCTTAACTTCATCTTTTTTTCCTTCCTTTTTTCTTTCCTTTTTTTTTTTTTTTTTCCCTAAGGAAAATAGAACTACGATTTTCTAATTTGTTTTTAAATTCTCTTTTGCAGGTCCAGGTCAGCTTCCTATCGTAGGTCTCGATCCGTTTCTCCTCGTAGGTCTAGATCTGTCTCTCCTCGCCGGTCCCGATCAGGTTCCTTGAAGAGATCAAGGTAATTAGTCTAAGAATGCTTTAAGAAGTTACCGATAATTCTGAATAAAGCTAAAAGCATGGAGATCTGGTTACTTTTTGGGACTTAAGCACAGCTGCATGTCCCATGATGAATTTTGATGTCTAAACCACCTAGTAACATGCAGATTTTACACTCAATATGTAGCTATTAATGTATGTAGTGTTATAACAGTTATCACTCCTAGTGGAGTTGCATTTTTTGATTTTCTTTATGTTCTTAATTTTCTTAATTCAGGTCTAGGTCAAGATCCAGGTCTAGATCCAGATCTGTTACGTGGCCACGAAGCAGGTAAGATCTCTTAAGTAGTGGAGGATATTTAGTGACAGTTGCTTAAAGATCTTTTAACATTTTCTGTTAAGATTTCAAGAAAGGTTGAGTGTTCTTCCTGCAAATATATGGGTTGAAAGCCATAAAAAAAAATAGCACAGAAGGTCGAACTTTTTCCTCTTGTGTTTATTTTACATATCAAGTACAGTTTGGTTGGTTTGTGTCAGTGAAGCAAAAAGTGCTTTGCTTTGCATTACACCTCTGCCATTGTGGATACTTCCCATAATTTGTCAAAATTTTCATGCACTTTTGGTAGTGTTTTTAAAGCATGAGTATATGTAAACAGTCAAGTCTTAAAGGACTTGCTAGTGCTCTGAAAGGCACAGCTGTTTTCCAGGTGTCTTAAATACAACAAATTTTATTCATGGTGAGTTGATTTGTGATGGTTGAATTTAATTGGAGATAGTACAACATCTTGAAGAACTATTTTGTACTGTTGAATGTGGCAGCAGCATGGCCATCAGACTTTGAAGAAATACAGACTGTCATTTCTCCTCAGTATCGTGATGTCCTTCCACAATAAAGGAACATGTGCTGTGATTGCAACTGTTTAATTTCTAATGAAGTCACTCTTACATTTTCCATATTGGGCAATTAAAGGATGGGTTATTTGCAGAAGAATCAAAGGAGTGCATGGCACTGACCATAGACTTTGAAGAATTATATTGTGTTTGCTGTGTTGGCAGCATTAAAGCGTAAATCTGGAAGTAGTTGTGGAAAGCCTTGGATGTGTAAAGTATAACCTTCCTTTACGGACTCTAAATTGTTTCCGTAATGGTCTGGTATAGCAGTCTTATTGCAAAACAAAAATCATTATTTCTGAGTCTTCAAAATGGTTAAGATTTAAGAGAACATTTTTAGCAAGTGTGTATAGAAGATTACATGCACTGAATCGAAGGCACTCATGGGAGCAGCTGCCTGCAGCCACTTCATAGTGGCAGGTGAAACTCAAGCCTTGCAAAAAAACAAGTTCAGAGCATGGCTAAGTTTTTTTCTAAAACTTAGCAAGATAAAGCCTGTAAATCTGCAGGACTCTGTGTTCAGCACAGTTTTTATGCCTTAGTGTGAATCTTGCCATCTCAAAGAAGGGCACGTGTGTGCTGCTGGCTTCCTTGCTGAACTGTGTTTTTTCCCTCCTGTAGGTCCAGGTCACATGGCAGATCTAAATCTGGCTCCCCGGCTAAGAGGTGAGAATACAAAGATAACCCAGGGCTAGCTAGAGCTCAGTATAGTTTTTTCATGATAGACAAAACCTACTCCCTGGATCAGTGTCTCAGGTAATATTTTATAAATTTGTCAATTGCATCTGGTGGCTTTTAGAAAAAAAAACAGCCCACAGCACAAACACCGAGCTGATCCGTTTCGGATACAACAGCGACTGTATAGTTTCCCTGGATGTTACTGGGAATCTATTCCTTACCCACCTCTTTGTTTTCACTACTACTTAGTAGTTTCTGTCACATCAATTATGTCATTGTGCTGAATTCTGTTGAATTCCACTGCCCATCAGATAAAAGGCATTAGCTTTGTTAATGCTGTGGGTAAAATACTAGAAAGGATTCATGACTCTTTTCTTGTCTCAAAGCCTCATCTCAGTTCTTCCCCTTGTTTTCCAGTGTTTCCTCTATTAAGGATGGCTCCTTAAAATTAGTATATGCCAACTAAGAATCCCTACTATTGTAAAAGCTGATCTGATAACTGCCATTTGTAAGAACTTCATGCTCACTTTTTGATGATAATTACACTGCTGTTTAAGATATTTACTGTCTTGAATCTGTAAGTTCATTTTTAACTGTAAGTTGCATTGATTGTATTCTGTTTTGACAGTCGATCAAAGTCCCGATCACCATCTCCAAAAAGAAGGTGGGTTGTTCTCTATCCTGATAGCCTAGAATGTGTTGAATTCGCGTTGTGTTATGTGCAGGGCTCTGTGCTGAGGAGTGTAACTGCTGCTCAGAGTAAAATGCTAGAAAAAAAAGGAATTTTGCTGCAGTACTTGCTCTGATACAAAAGTGAGTGTGGTTACTGCTTCCAGTAATGAAAAGCCCCAAGATACTGGTTTTGTAGCCATATTCTGTCTTTCCCTTGACTGCAGTTCACTGTTACTGAACCAAGACTGTTTAAAATATGTAGGGAGGGGATATGTGGTATTTAGAATAGCTGTAGTCCTGCTACCAGGTGTCTTGCACCTTTGTCATCTTTCTGCCCCAGAAGTTGCTGCTTAGACTTGTGGCTTTCTTTTTTCCTCATTGAAAAACTACTATATATAGTCTAACCTCATCAATAACCACATGGGACTTGGATAAATGCTCCTTATATATCAAAGCGATCCTCATAATACTATTACAGAAGTAACAGTAGAAAAAGTGTAGAAGTGTAAAAATATAACTCTAGATTTGCAAAAGCAAGTATTCAGATTGATTTTATTTAATAGGGCTCATTATGAAGAATGTTTTTCTTACTGGGATTGTTACAAATATGTATTTTCTTTCTTTTTTGGGGTAGTAAGGTAAATGCATTTTCTGTAATGTGGAAATAATCAGCCCGTTAATTTTGTCAATAGATGTTTTTGTTTGTTTGTTTAATTCATGATCAGTGCTTGAAAGGTGCTGAAGTTTCCAAGATACCCATCACCTTTTTCCTGTATTTGTGAATCAGGTATCACTACTGCAGTTTTAACTGTGATTTTTTTTTTCTTCTTCTTCTTTTCAGTCACTCACCATCAGGAAGCCCTCAGAGAAGTGCAAGCCCTGAAGGAATGGATTAAAGTTATGAACTTTTGTGAAGAAAGTTATTTTGCTTACATTATAAGAAGGGATTTTTGTGGTGTCTTTGTAAATGTATGAATGTAGATAGAAGAGTATATGAATGAAAATCTGGCATGACCTGGGTCTCGTGAGTTAGTCGCAGCAATAGACTAGCACAGGCCAGTTTTTATTGTATGAATCAACTTCCTGTGATATGAAAATATGGGACTTTTTTATTGGCACATTGAAATAAAATGTGTATTTTTAACTAAAGCTTCACTGTGGTAATGCTGCTGCTTCTGTTAACTGGGTACTACAGGGTGTGGATGAATGTCCCTTTCCACATTTATAGTCAAATGGTCTTTAGTGATAGGATCAGTTTCTGCTTTCTTTGAAATTTGAAATTCATCTTCTGTTTGCAGATGGTTTGTCAACTTGCATATGCCCCTTTTGTTCTTCTCTGATCTTTATGTTTGTGTCTCTCATGTTTGTCTTTTTTGAGGGAAGACGTAATGAAACAAATTCTGCAGGAACTTCTGAATGTGTGTGAGTGCAAGCTGGTTTTGGTCTTCCTGCAGTGCTTTCTACCTCCCATATCTCCTCACCAACCTCTGCAATTCTAACCTGCTGCACAGAAAACAGTAGCAGTTTTAAAGGAGCTCAGATCTGGGGCTTACATTTATTGGTTTCAGCTACTATCATGCAGCAAGCACATAGCTGAAGGCTTCATGATTTGTGTATATACGTATAGCGAACTTGACTCCTGCTGTAGGCAAAAACTGCATGATAAGGCACTTGGTATAAGGCATAGATCACACCAAAAGCCTGGAAATAAGGCTAGACTGACCAAAAAAAGTGTAAGTGGAGGGATTTTTTTTCTTATTTTTTAAAAATGTGATTGAGTATCTGGCAGAAATACATGCCAATTTCATTGTTAAAGCCTACAAAACTGTCTAAGGAAGCACAGAAAGGGAAAGGGAGGGCTATTTGGGCCCCTAGTGAAATGGGTAATGGTAGATTGCATCAACTGTGTAAAGCATAACAGTATCCTTAAAATGAAGGGAAAAAATGATAAAATTAATGGGGCGCTGTTCTGTTCCTCCTGCGCTTTTCACCTTTGGATCCTGCTTGGAGGAAGGGGAAGGTCTCGGGGCGGCCCAGCCGCCCGGAGCCGCCGCGCGGGGTTCCCGTCTCACCTGCTCTCCCACTCGCTCCGAGTCCGCGGGCCTCACGCAGCAGCGAAGAGCAGCCACGTGGTGTGGTCGTACTCCTGGCCTGGGCGCAGCAGCGTCTCGGGGAAATGGGGCTGCGAGGTGCACAGGACAGGTCAGGAACCGCGGCGCAGAGAACCCAGCCTGCAGCACACAGCTAAAATCCCTGTTCCTCCTCCTTCCCGGCAGCACAGGCTCTTCCCCACACCACCCCAGCGAGCTCAGCAAGGGCCAAGGAGGAGGCTGGAGGCTTTCGGGGAGCCCTCACCTTGTTGACGGCGTCGGGCCAGCTCTGCGTCTCCAGGCAGAAGGCCGAGTGCTTGGGGTAGGTGGCGGAGCCTTTTCCCTCGAGGGAGCCGTCGAGGTTGTTGCCGGTGTAGAACTGGAGGCCGGGCTGCGTGGTGTGCACCTCGAGGCTCCTGCCGCTGGCCGGGTGCCGAGCCCTGCGCGCGTTGCCACAGCGTGGGCGGCGGGCGGCTGTGCGGGCGGCCGCGCAGCCCAGGGAGCCTGTCCTACCTGGCCGCGAGACGCCGGGCCGAGCCCGGCCGCAGGCAGAAGTTGTGATCGAAGCCCTCCAGGTGGAAGCGCTGCAGGTGCCTCCCCAGCTGCACGGGTGCCCGCAGGTCGAAGGCCGTGCCCTGCACGGCGGCCACCTCCCCTGTGCAGGGAGACCGCGCGAGTGAGGGCTTCAAAAGCCAGAAATGCCACCAGCCTCCCAGCGTCTCAGGCGGGAAGAGAGGCTTCTCCAGCCTCGGACACGCCGGAGCCCGGCTCCCTCGCCCCTCAGGGCTGGGGAACAACAGCATTTAGGACTGCAAACCCAACACTTACCCTCAGGTCTCTTTCAAGGACACACGTGGGAACACTACAATGAAAACTTCCAGGGAGAACAACCTCCTTACATGTTGAACAGCACAAAATGCAGTTGTCCCAAACCAAACGTACATTTCAGCAGGGGATTTTTTCCCCCTGAAAGTCACATTTTTCTATCCCTTGCTAGTACGAGCAGTTCACAAAAAGAACATAAACCATTTTGATCTAGGCACCTACTCAAAATCCAGCAAGAGCTGGACAGAAAGGCTTCGTGTCTAAAGGCTGCACAAGTCTGGCCTTCATCCCAGGGCTGAGAACAGCCAAGGTCTCCTCAGCTTCGGTGGACGCCTTCAGCTAAGACATTTCTCCAGGCACCAAGCAATCATGCACAACTGGTTGTGGTTTGCAAAGGCAAATGTGACTTGGTTACAGCAGACACCCAAACAAAAGAAGCTTCCTTGCTTCTTTTTTTTCTATTTTTTCTTTTTTTTTTTTTTGAAGATGCTTTTCCTCCACCTTGTGCTTGACAAAGTGGCCCTACAAGGATGTCAGAGAAGCAAAACCTGCCAGTTCCATTCTGCTCACCTGCTGGCCTGATCTGGTCTCCTCTAAACAGGAGAGATGATGCAAAATCCATTATTTAGGTGCAAATATCTGGGCCCACTTTTTTGGTTGTTTGAATCTAATTTGGGTTTCAGAAATTTAAGGTAAATAATTTCCATTTTTATAACAGTTCTGTTCACAATCAAACCTGACTCATTTTTAGATTCATTCTGCAGCGTGACCCACTCTTTCTGCAATTCATTGGGGTCACTTAGACAAACCCCCCAAGCTGGTACTCAAGTGGNAAGTAGCCCTACAAGGATGTCAGAGAAGCAAAACCTGCCAGTTCCATTCTGCTCACCTGCTGGCCTGATCTGGTCTCCTCTAAACAGGAGAGATGATGCAAAATCCATTATTTAGGTGCAAATATCTGGGCCCACTTTTTTGGTTGTTTGAATCTAATTTGGGTTTCAGAAATCTAAAGTAAATAATTTCCTTTTTTAAAACGGTCCTGTTCAAACCTGACTCATTTTTAGACTCATTCTGCAGCGCGAGCTACTCTTTCTGCAATTCATCGGGGTCACTTAGACAAACTCCCCAAGCTGGTGCTCAAGTGGAACTGCTGGAGGGCTAACCTCAAGCCACCCAAAATGAGGAACACGGGAAGTCCAGTTTTATCCTTTTTCTCTCCAAATCAATGCAGCATGCAAGAGGCTGACAGCTCCCTTCTACACTGAGGCAGCAGTAACAGCACCTGTGTTTAAATAACCCACTTAGCATGCAAAACAAGCAGGTTTTGGTTAACCAGCTCTCCTCTTACAGACCTGCAGGACATTAAACCTAGCTGAAAAAATAATCTGCATCAGAAGTACCACTTTGGGGCATTCAGACTTGCAGCAAACCATACTGACTCTCACATTCTGACTGACACCTCATTTCTTGCAAGGAGGATGATACCGAGCTCCCCAACACCCAAAATCCCAATGGTTTTGGAGCTGCCAGTGCTGAAACCCACCGAGGAGGGTTGCACACACACGAAGACTACAGCCAACTTGTGGCAAGGGCCAGCCAAAGCAGGGGACAAACCCAGAGAGCTGAGTCCTGAACCCCCAAGTGCTCAGAGCTCTGGGGTCAGGTGCAAAGCAGCCATCCCCAGGACAAACCCTTGTCATCATTAGTACTAAACAGAAGGCAAAAACAGTAACTGTATTCAGTACCACTGCTGAATCAGTGATCAATGTGGAGCAGCAGCTCCTAAAGGCAAAATGGGGGCAAAAGGGCCCTCAGGAAGTAATTTGTGCTCCAGGCTCTCCACCTCCACAACCAAAATGCCTAACAGGCCTCACCTGGGGCCTCTCCCAACCCCTAGACATAAACTCAGGAGCACGTGGTCCCAGGAGCTTAGTCTGGCTTGTGCTGCAGGTGCTACCTCTGCTCCTTCCTCTCTATGGCCTCAGGTGGTCTTTGGGCTTATGTTGCAGGTAGGTGGTTCTGGATGAGCCTCTTGAACCAGTGTTGCAGCCTCTTTCTTTTTAACCCTCTTCTCTGGGACACCCAAACACTCATCAGCGAAACCTCCCCCGTGTGCAGTGAGTCTTATGCCACTCACCAGTAGGGATCTTGGTGTCATCCACGGGCAGGTAAGAATCAGCTTCAATGGAAATCTCATGGTCGTAGATGTCCTTGGAGCCCTGTGGGAGGATAGGAAATACTCACTGTGGCTTTTCAACCACCTGAGTATGTACTGCATGTGCCCAGCTGTGTGCAGCACTGCCTAATCTGAGCAGCAATTTCATACCCGAAGGCTGCTGTTCTTCTGGAAACGTGCCTGAGTCGCATGCTGTAGCGGCTTGTATAACTGCTGGGAGGACAAACTGAAGGTAATTTAACTGCAAAGTTGTTATTAGAGCAATAGTGTAAACAGACACCCTGCCCAGAAGGCTTGGGATGTTTCTAAGACTGTAGATGGGTGTTCAGATCTGTGTCTTAAGGGATTCAGGTCCTAGAATACATCTCATATCCCTGCCCAGATGTGTTATTTCTTCCAAGACTGGTTAGAAACACAGAGACTGAAATATGGATGGGAAAGAGTGTGGTCCAGTTGACAAGACCCTTGATTGGTGTTTGGGACCTACATGCCCTTGTGCTACTGCTCTGTGGTGCAACCTGGCCCTGTCACATCCCCTTTCAATAAGGGATTTCCCTTGATCAGACCATGTAGCTGCTGAGCTGACCCCAGCCATCCAGACAGAGGTTCAGCGCGTTGCCTCAGAAAGGCTCCCAGGAGACAGCCAAGATACATGAATGCACTGAGGGCAACGGCAGCTCTGCCCCTCCTGTTACCGTTCCAAGGATCCAGGAGAGCCTGACACTGCCCAGTTGTCCCTACAGGAGGGAGGACAGTGTGTGGGCTGAGATCTGGCTAGATGGCAGAGCACAGAGGGCTGTGATCAGCGGTGCAGGCTAGCAGGGGGCCTGTAGCTAGCACTGCTCGCCCAGGGGTCAATATTGTGCCTGGTGTGTTCAACTGCTTCCTCGGGGACCCGAATGAGGGGCAGAGGGAACCCCGAGCAAGTCTCGGTTCAGCAAAGGGCTCTGCTGCCATTCAGAGGGACCATGACAGGCTGGAGAGAGGGGACACTCCTCAAATTCACCGAAGGGAAGTACAGAGCCCTGCACCTAAGGAGGAACAAATTCATGCACCCTTTTCTAGGTGCCTGCCAGCAGACCTGGACTACCACAAAATAACCATTTTTCTTTCAATAATCCCACGGGAAGTCTCTTCTCCACGGGTTCCTCTCCCTGCTGCACTCACCTGCCCCGCCAGGTTGAAGTACGCATGGTTTGTCAGGCTCACGGGGGTCGTCCTGCTGCTCTGGGCTCGGTAGTTGATGGCCAGCTCCCCACCACGCAGCGTGTAGGTGACCCAGACCTTGAGCTCGCCGGGGTAGCCCTCCTCCCCGTCCGGGCTGACGCGGAAGAAGCGGACGCCGCTTGGCACGACCTCGGGGCTCCAGAGAACCTGCAAGGATGGTGCTGTGAGCCGCAAAGGGAAACGCGGCGCTCCCGTCCTCTGTCCTGGGCAGAGGAAGCGCCCGAGGAACAAGGCATCCAAAGAAACACAAAGGTATTTCACAGCCACCTGCCCAGCTCTTCTGCCTAGGAAAAACATCTACCTATTTCTACCTATGGAGGACTGAAGAACAACATTCCCTTATTGCCCAAANAAAAAAAAAAAAAAAAAGATGGAAGAAAACACATGAAAATACCAGTCTGATCTCAGTCAGCTGGGGCTGACTCAGGGAGTAAGTTTTCCCATATGGAGCAGAACAAGTGGGGCAGCTTGCTGTGATGGGGGTGGAATCCATCCTGGGTATCTTTGTGGTGCCCTGTTCCAGCGGGCGCAGGCTACGGTTGGTGTTTCCAAGGCACAGACACTCCCTAAGCACACAGGACTGATCCAGCAGCAAGGCCCTGGTGGTGGTCTTGAGACCACCCTGTCCAAGCCCTGTCACGTGTGTCAAAAGGCAACGTTTTCACCCAAAGCAGGATGTTGGGGTGCCGAAGGCAATGAGTGGACTCCAAAGCAGGTCCTTTTCCTGTGCAGAGATCAGCCGCATCTGCTGCAGAAGGAAAGGCTTTTAGCAGGGCCTTTTGCAGACACCTGAACTTGCCCCAG
>VWPW01012205.1:0-32588 GCA_013389825.1 Crypturellus undulatus | reverse complement strand
GGTTTATTCCCGGTTTTCGGTGACAGAGGGACAGTGAGGACCATCTCCCTCAGCATCTTGAACTGCATATTTTCCTCCAGTCTCTCTTGGGAGCAGAAAAGCATAATTACCTCCCAGTTTCATCCCCGGCAGCAGAGATGGGGCCAAGCACCACTTGCACAACACACTGGGGCAGGGAACTGCCCCGCAGCGCTGCCGTGACTGCTCCTGAGCATTGCAGGGAGACAGGCTGCTGCCCTACCTGCTGGCGGAGGTGGACGAGGCCGATAAGGGGTTGGTGAACGTGATCGCACACTTGAGCATCTCCCCCACCAGGAACATGGGCCCGCGGCCCAGTTTGGCCAGCACCTCGATCATGGCTTGGATGACTCTGCTATGTGTGCACCTGCCAAACGAAAAGGTGTCTGTGGGGAGAGGGCGCGATGCAGCAGGGCTCTGCACATGGACACAGTGAAGCCAGGAGCAACCCCAGCCGTGCACACCAATGTGCATGGGGGTCGGTGACAGCCTGCGTAGGGGGCACACGTGTTCAGGAGGGTCAGGGAGAAGCCCGGGCACAAGCAGAAATACAGGTATTGGGAGGTGAGGGACAGCCCCTGCCAGACACACACGTAATGGGGGATGAGGGACAGCCCTGGTCACTGACGCACAGGTACAGGGGGACCAGGGACAGTCTGGTCACACTGACACACACAGGTCCAGGGGGACCGGGGACAACCAGGTCACACACACAGACTCACACCCACACAGAGCTACAAAGGGAACACACACACGTACACCCCTCCCCTCCCCCCGGGGGCAGGACGGCGGTGCCCACAAACACCCGCTCGCAAACACCTGGGCGGGGGGCCAGGGTAGCCCCGGCCGTTACAGCGCCGCGCGCACCCCCCGACCCCACTCACCGCCCCGCACCGACCACCGCTCGCCGCCCCGCACGCTCCGCGACGACTGGGTCCAGCTCCCCCGCCGCCACTTGGAAACTCTCGGGCTGCGCTCGGCACCGCTCGGGCTGCGCTCGGCACCCCTCGTCAATACTCGGCACCGCTCGGGCTGCGTTCGGCACCCCTCGTCAATACTCGGCACCGCTCGGGCTGCGTTCGGCACCCCTCGTCAATACTCGGCACCACCGCTCGGTTGCCTTCGGGAGGCCCCGTCCGGTGGGGCGGGTCGGCGTGGTGCCGTGGCCGGAGGGCACGCGCGCGAGGTGTGGCGGCGGGCGGTGAAGAGGGCGTGCGTGGGGCGCGGAGCTGGAGTGTCGGTCATGCCGGACGTGGCGCTGTTGCTGATGCGGTGCGGCGGCGGACGACTGGCGCCTCTGCCTCGCGCACCGCATCGAGGAGCCGCGGCAGCCCTACGGTGCCGTCGACATGCCGCTCGCCGAAGTCCTGCGGCACGTCGGCCTCTGCTGGCGGTACGGCAGATCGGGGAGGGAGGGGGGAGGAGGATGCGAGGACAGCGTCTGTGCGGGTGGTGGCCCTGGGTGACATGGTGTGGGAGTAGCATGACCCTAAGTGATGCGCGGCGAGTGTGTGTCACCCCCAGGTGCAGGTGACATGGGGGGGGGGTGGCCCCTGCACCCTGGGTACATCCATGGGGCAACCTGTGCTGCAGAGGTGTCCCCAAATGCCTGAGGAGTGGGGAGGGAGAAGGGATGAGACACTGTGGCCTGTGGGAGACAGGCAAGCACGTAAGGTCCTTGCAAATACCCTGCAGACCCAGGCTGTGTCCGGAGGCTACCTGCTGGGGACTCTGCTTTTGTGGCATCTACAGGTGTTAGTCCGTAATCCCAGTAATCACCTGCACGCTCAACCTGGTGGTTTAAAAGCAAACTTTATTAGCTGGCCCACGGCAGACCTCTTACGGTGGATCTCAGGACCTCTTCTCCTGAGATCCGCGCTGTCTGAGGAGAGGTTCGTGTTTTTATAGATGACTGCAACTTTCTTCATTAAACGCTATTTACGACTACCATTATTTACGACTAATCTTCTTTTCACAATTCTGTTTGGCAAGTTCGGAGTCTTATCTCGTGGTCGCAAGGAGCAGGATATGGCATCCTGTTAGTTCTTGTCCTTGACTGTAGCAAGCTATATTTACAGAAGCAGATGACAAGGTTAACTGTAGATCACATAGCCTATGTTTTATACTTCTTTAGTGTGCAAGCTTTTTACAGAAGCAGAAGCATGCTACCCTGTTAACCCTCTATAGACCTTACATAGGGAGCAGCCCCTGCCAAGGGGTGTCCCCCTCTTTCTGTCACCTTGGAGGCTCGCAGTAAGTGTCTGTGTGGGAGCTGCTTCCCTGGACAGCCATGCGTGTTCGTTAGGTTGCACAAGGTGACCTTCCCTTGGCAGATTGGGGAGATAAAGCGTTATTTTAATTAAAAATATTTTGAAATGCTGTGAACTGTAGCTGATCTGGTATTCGTGAGGCCCTCTGAAGTGCAGCAGGGCCAGCTTTGGGCTACCGCGTGCCTTAAATAACTGGGAAAAAATGCATATGGGAAGCAATGCCTTACCCTTGGAAAACTGTGCTTGTGAGATTGTTTTTTGGATGCTGATAATGTTTTACAGCCCTGCGTGTGCGCAAGGCTGATATCGAAATGTGTGGCAGGGCAATTTAGTTGTGCTTGCTTTGCATTTATCACCTCTGTTTTCAGAGCTCTCTTTTTTCCTGCTCCTGTCTCCCATGGCTGGCGCCAGGGGAATCGTGCTCGGATCAAGGTGGGAAGCTCGGGATGGACTGTGTGAGGCTGCTGCCCACAGAGCCTGCCCGTGCGCAGTCTGATGGAGGGTGGATAAGGACCCGCCGTGGGCTTGGGTGTGCACAGGTTTTACTGGAGCGATGTGAGCAGATGCAGGGCTGGAGTCCCTGGGAACGGAGCACAGGAGATAAGGGCTGCTGGAGAGAACAGCTGCTGCAGAGGCACTGCAGTCCCTGTGACACTTGGGTCACTGAGGATCTGCAGTCCCCACTTGGGCAAGCTGGTGAGGTTACCTCTGGCTTTAAGGAGGCAGGGATTGGGTCCTGTGCTGTTTTCACACTTGTAGCAGCTTGTATAGCTTCTAGGAAAAGGGTTCAAGCTTCAAAGGACTCTATTTTTTTTTTCTCCCAACAAGAAACTAAGGAAAAAAGAAGCCTTTGGTTCTTGCTCTGCTCAGGCCTATGGGTAAACTGATCTCTAAGTGCCTGCAGAGGGAAAGGCTCGCTTGTAGAGTGGCTGCTGTCCAGCAAGCAAAGGAGAGGGAGCTCCAGGTGTTGTTGATCAATGAGGTGATGTGGAAATATGCAGGACTGTCCCCTGGCTCTGGCTCACACCTGCTTGTGTGCCTAGGAGATCTCAACCAGGAAATGGGATGGGTGTGGGAGCACCGTCAGGCTGGATCACCACGGTCCGCACTGCACACGTGGCTCTTCCAGCCCTTTGAATAGGAATACGAGCACATGAAACTGCTGTGTCAACAGGATCCTTTTCCTTGTGCCTTGGGAAGCATTGTGATGATGTTGCAGCTGGCTTTAAGCCAAATGAGCCATGGTTGCTTCCTGCTTGCTTAGGGCAGAGGATGAGTAGCAGGACCTTTCTTCAGGGCATTGACGTCTGGAAGATGCTACGTCCTCAAAAACTGTTGTGCCTTGGAGCACCACAAGTTACAACCTCACCTGATGCAGTCTCTTGAACCTCCAGAGCCTGCTGAGATGCAGCATGTTTTCATCCTAAAAAGTCCAGGACTTCAGGAGGAGCAGTCACATCCTGGGCTGATTCAGGTTCATGTGTCACTGTTGTGCTGAACCTCTGGTTAACATTGTCCTCTGTTCCTCTCCTCCACCTCTCCTGCAGCCCAGATGTGCAGCGTGGCATGACTGGGGTATTGGCAACTCCAGACTGGCCTTTTTAGGCCGTGTGTTAATTGGGGCTCATAGGGATAATTCCTATATTGAAACACACACAAATGCAAACATGCAAGTAAGCAATTGGGAAACTCTGGCCCCTGGCACATGCTGGGGCAGGGGAGGAGGTGGCTGCTGTGCTGGCAGGGCAGGAGGGTCTCTGGAGATGCTTGTGTGCTGTACTGCAACGTAGCTGATCCATTCTGGAAGACTTTCACAGCGCAGATCCAGAGTGATGGGGAAAGCTGAGTGGTGTCTGGACAAGTTTTAATTCCACTGCCAATTTGAATGGAAAAGGATGCCTCCAGCCCTGTTGCAGCGGTAGATATTGCAGAGCATGCGGCCTTTCTCCTGATGACTTTGCAGCCTGGGAGGATTGATGATTAGCAAAATTACCCAGGTAAATCGCCCACGTTTTCTCGACAGGATCTGTGATGTGACACGGAAATGGAGGAGATTGCTGCCAAGTTGATAAAACTTGGGCAATGTCTGACTGTAAATTCAGATGTTCTCCCATTACATTATCATGAAACAAGTGCTTTTACAATGCAGCGAACTCCCCAAGGAGCTGGGTTTCTCCCTGGGCTGGGTCACTGCAGCTCTGTGCAGGCACCTTGCCTTACGTGTCCATAACCTCCTGGTGAAGCGACTGGATGTGCTCTGCGACGCCAGCGGAAAAGGCTCTTCCTCGAGAGGCCCCAGCGCCAAACCCTGGCTCCGGCAACGTAAAATCGGAGCTGTCTCGGCTTCCAGAAAAGCGGTTGCTACTGATGAAATCCAAAGATAGGAGCAGGCTGCTGGAGGTGCTGATTCAAGGCAGCTGTACAGGCCGTCTGGTTCTCTGAGTGTGCAGGGCCCCTTTGGAGTGACTGTAAATGGGCAAACATGGAGCTGCCTTTGTGCGAACAGGAGGGTGCGCTGCAATGGGATCATGTAGGGCTGTTCTGGAAAAGAGACCTGAGGGGTGTAGGTACCTTAGACAATGGCAAATAAAGGTGAAGGTACAGTGACCGCGTGACCGAAAATGAGTTTCTTGGAGTAAGAGCAGGAGTGGTGTGGTGTCAGTGAATTGTGTCCTCGTTTATCAAAATCCCTTCCTGTGCCTTGGAAGGGTACAGAGAGCACAAAGTGACTGAGAGGTGCTTGCTGTGTTAGATGACCCTTAAATTCACTTTGGTGCCTCTGTTCCTGTGACTGCTGTCCCCTCTGTGCTCCTGGTGACAGCAAAGGGGGGTTATGTGTGCAAGCAGCCCTCTCCGTGGCTTCCTAGCGCAACACCTGGGCGTGCTGCCGTCTGCTTGGAGCCTGAGCTGCTCTGGCAGCGCTGCCGCTTCAGGCTCCCTGATCCCTCAAGTTCAGCAGCGTCCCTTAGGCTGGCAGTAATTTCACGCAAGCTCATTTCCTTTGTCAGGAAGGGTTGATTGGGGGCAGTTAATTAGCCAAAGACAATCTCTTTTATGAGCTGGGAACGCAGCCCAGTTTCTGCTGCCCGGGCTGGCTTTATTGCCTGGATGGCTGTGATTCTCAGGCCTGCGAGTAGGAAGTTACCTGCAAGGCAACACCTGGCTCTATGTGCGTCTACTGCAGCTTCATGCAATGAGGGACAAACATCCCCGATCCTGGGAGTGCTGAGGGCAAGCGTGCTCACCACCACTTTCTGGAGGGCACAGCTGGTAGTGCTTTGGGCTGAAAGAGCTTCCTGCCCCAGTGCGGGAGCTGGAAGCCTGGGCCTGGATCTCTACCCCACTATCAGAGCGCTCCGTTTCCTCCCTGTGCCCTTGCACGCAAGACACTGCTTGGGGTGGGTTGGAGAATTGCTCTGCTGGGAGTGATTCCTGACCCGTACACGGCAAAATCTTGAGGACAGGAGCTGTCACACAGTATCACTGGGGCCAGAGGTTCCTGCAAGGCCTTGGTGCCCCTGCACGGGGAGGCAGCTGGAATGTGCGCCAGGCGTGCACTCTGGAGTGCTGATGGAGAGGGGGCAGCGAGGTGGCTCCCATGTCCTCTCATACCTGATTCTCCTTGCAGATATTTCTTATGGTGGTACAAGAGAATCCGCTTAGAGAAGAAATATCCCTTTATTGACCTCCTATCTGCAATTCCTCTGCAGCAGATCTATGGTGAGCCTCTGCGTTGGGCACTGGGCTGGTGGAGAGGGAATGCCAGCGTTTTTCCAAGATTCTGGAGCTGCTGCCAGGCTTTGGTGGTAACGCTACTGGGACCTCCCATGCCTGCGTGGTTGGGGTGAGATGGGTGAGGAGGGGGCACCAGGCTGCAGGTCTGTAGAGCGGATGTGAGGAGTGGGGGGCAGGCACTGGTGTGTTGGGCACAATGTGGGCACTGCGCGCTCTGCAGAGCAAGTTCCTAAGAGAAGCAATGGGTTTGACCAGTGACTGAAGGTTAGATGCTTTTCATGGAGTCATGATAATTAGACAAGTTATTGGATTTCCTGCAAGGAAGATGGTGTGAAATTATCCCCTCCTTTGAAGAGGAGCAATAATGGCCTCTTCTAGCCTAAAATTTAACCCTGACTGAGGGGAATGAGCAACCACCGAGGCTAAGCATACATGCGTACTTGTATTTTCTCCTTTGTGCACTCTCCCTGTCTCCACGTGTAGGTTTTCCCCAAGAGTCACGTTTTCAGCACGCTGAAGACCATCTTTGAGAAGAACGTTATGGGTTTTGCTGGTGGCACCATGGGCACTGTGAATGGCATGACGCCTCATGGGGTGCCTGACATGTCCAGTGTGCAGTCCAAGGAGGTGTGGATCAGTGTGGTGTATGCCCTGGCTGACACCGTGATCCAGGAGGTGAGCAGGGCACTCTGTGCCTTAAGGACAGCAAGCCCTGGCTCTGGGTCCTCTCCTCACGTTCCATGCGGGTCCTGACGGCCGCCTTCCTTCTGCTACAGGGCCTGGTGGAGGAAGGTTTCCGCACGGCAGAGGGCTGCTACCGGACGGTTTGGGAGAAGCTGTGCGTGGCCTTCCAGACACTGGAGGCCTACTGTGAGAAGAAGGTGTTCCGCTCGCTGGCCTACATGCGGCCCCTCAGCATCTGGAGCATGCAGCTGGCCCTGCAGAGTCAAGCCGGCTGTGCAGCTGCTGCTGCTACCCACACAAACGCCCTCCACCCTTGAGCCCCAGAGTGCCATGGTGCCGAACAGATGAGTGAATGCACCCTGGGATGGCGGCCTCAGCTGCAGGGCAGGGACCCTGCAGGGATGCCCTTCCTCACCCCTTGATAGCATTCAAACTGTTGTTTTCCTTCCCTATCTCCTCACCTAGCTCACAGATTATGCCCTTTAGCCTGGGGGGGAGGGCCCTCCAGACACATGCTGAGCATATATAAGTACCTCAAGGGAGTCAGTGAGGACGATGAGGCTGGCCTCTTTTCAGTGGTAGCCACTGACAGAACAAGAGGAAATAGCCACAAATTGAGGCACCAAAAGTTCCACAGGAACTTAAGGAAAATTTTCCTGACAGCGAGGGTGACAGAGCCCTGGAACAGGCTGCCCAGAGAGGTTGTGGAGTCTCCTTCTCTGGCTTCAAGACCCGCTTGGATGCGGCCCTGTGCCACGTGGGCAGGGGGGTTGGACTAGATGCCCTCTAGAGGTCCCTTCCCACCTTAGGCATTCTATGATTCTATGAGGGGGTCCAGAGGCACAAATTGCATCTCCTCACCCTCATTAGTGAAAGGAGAAGAGTGGGATAAGGGGACACTGCTGAGGCTTGTGCCTCCCTTTCCCCAGCATGAGCTGGTTTCATCTTCTAGGAACAAACAAGACCTTGCTTCTTCAGGCTTTGTCTGGGAGAAGTCAGTGGGCCTGATAAGGTAGGAGGTGGCCTGCAGGGCTAATAAGTTTGTGTGTGATGTGTATTTGTGCATATTAAGTGAGGACCTTGGACTAGAGTGGGATGCGGCTGCCTGCACCAGCTCTGACTGCTTGTTGCTGCTGTACATAGACATGTGGATGCTGTAGTTGTTCCTTTGCTTTTTAACTGCTGCAGGCAGACTGACTCTCCTGGACTAACCTCCCTGGCTCTGCCTGCACTTGGATTGAGCTCTGGGCCTGGTGCAGTGCTGGGGAGCTACCAGAAGCCACCTGCACATTGGCCCAACGTGGGGCATACAGGAGAGCTTGTGGCCTGTGACAATCTGAGGCCAGATCCTGGCCTGCATGGAGCTGACATCCCTGGTCTGGTGCTGTGACACCCTCCCTGCTGGCACAGCAATGTAGCTCTTGTGAGCAGTGGAACAGATTTTCTGTTATGAATCATTTTAATTTAAGTTCTTAATAAATGATTATCCAACTGTCTATCCTGGGTGGCATATTTGCTTTGAGCTTTTTCTACTTCCTTTGAGCATGTGCTCATAGTCTTCTCCCTCTTCTTCCAAAGCTCATCCTAACCTTAGCTGGCTTGCACAGAGGTCTGTGTGAGCAGCTGGGGGGCAGGCCTTGACTACAGGCTTGGTGTCATGGGCTTGTTTTGTACTGTGCTTGTGCTGTACTAGTGTTTGTGGAAGGAGCAGAAACTACCCTCTACCCCGTTGCACTGAGGTCCTAGAGTGCAATTTGAGTCCTGTCCCTTGTTCCCTACTCCTGTGTAGTTATGAGCCCTAGGGAGGAGGCAAAGACCTTCGTCTTGATAACAAAAAAGTCATTAGCATCTACCTCCTCCCCTCCTCAGCCCTCTGGGCATCTTCTCTGTGGCTGCAGGGCTGTGATGTGAGCCCTGACTCCCAGTGTCTAGCTTGTGCTCCTTGCTACTACCCTCCTTCCTTTTCCCCTTTCTCTGCAGGCAGGGTCTGCTGCAGCGCAGAGAAAGCAAGGAGGCCTCAGGCACTTTACTTGTTATGCCTGGGACAGGCCCCTTAGCTTTGCTACCATGGGACAAAGGGGGGCTGGGATGGAGTCCTGCTTGTCCCCTTCTCTGAGGGGCTGCTCTGGATCTTGGCTCTGATGATCAGCTTCAGTGTGAGCCTGAGCATGGCCTCTCTGCACCTGGGCTGCCTGCAGTTACCAGCCAGGCCACTGCAAGCCCTAGCCTTTGTGTGAGCTGTGTGAAACAGGGACCTGCTGGGCCAGCCTCTGGGCAAGGGGGAAGGTGGGCCAGACTGGCTCAGGGCCCCTGGGTCACACAACAGGGCCATGGCCACTAAAAAGACCAAAAAGGGCCACTAAAAGAGCAAAGAGCAAAAGAGATAGCAGCTACCTGGCCCTTTTCCAGGGCCCTGGCCTGGCCTCCATCCATTCCTGTCTGCCATCTCCCTCTGCCTGTTTCTGCCTCCCCCAGCACCTCAGTCAGGAGTGCTGCTCCTTGTGTGTCTGCCCTTTAATGTTTAAGCCTCCCTGTGCCGGCCTCCTTGCCCATGCTCATGTTTGGATGGGGCCAGCAGAGATTCCCAGCCGCTGCCCTCACCTACACCCTCTTCCTGTGGGTCCCGGAATGCACTGCAGGCTCTAGGCTGTCCATGGGTGACCCGGTCATCTCCGTACCTAAGCCAGGTCCAAAGGCTGCAGCAAGCGGGCTCAGGAGCCACTCCACTCTCTGGCTCACAGTGACAGCTCAGCCTTCACCCGGGTCCTGTCAGGACCCTTTGAGTGTCTGCTGGCACTGTGTGCATTCGTCCCACGGAGGGCTGCTCTCGCACACAGGGATTGTGGGGCTGGCGCAGACGCAGCGCCGCCAGCATGGCAATGAATGGCCCTTTCTTCCCCTGGGCTCCCCTAGAGAGAGCTCCTGCAGCCGTGTGGGCTGAGAAATAATGTTATCTGGACAAGTCTTGGTGGGCACAGCCCACCCTGCCAGTCTCTTTGGCTTCGGGACCGCCTGGGGGTGAGAACCGGGAGCAGGTGCTGGGCGGCAGCGATGGGGAAGGTCCCCAAGCTCCCATCCCTGAGGCAGGGGCACGGAGTCCCCCCCAGAGCCCACAAGATGGGTGGTGGGGCTCGCCAGGCAGTAGCCCTAGTGCCCATGGGGCTCTGGCCCTGCTCAAGGGGCTTTGGCAGGGAGGTGAGCAAAGGGGAGCTGGGCTTTTCTCAGCACTGAAACTGAATTGTGCAATTGCTGGTCACCACCAGTTTTTGGTTTGCAGTGAGCTGTTTGCAGTGTTTCCACCACCCTGGAGATGGAGGTGTGGTCCTCCCCCCTCCCTCAACTCTTTCCATTAGCTATGTACCAAAGCTTTAGTTTTCCTGGAATTTCCAGTCTTGTCCTCACTGCCAGTGGTTTGTAATCCGTGACACCCCTGTGAGCTCAAAAACAGCCCAGGACTGTCCATGTGCTCTGTGCAGGGATGGCACCAGGATGCCTGCAGAGGTGGTCCTGCAGCGTGGCCGGCTGCCCCCCAGCAGCGGCAAGTGGGGCAGAGGCACCCGCAGGTCCAGCCAGGGAAAACTGAGGCTGGAGGAGCCGAGTGGGTACCAGTTTCCCTCTAACCCAATGCATTCGTTGCCAAAGCTGAAATACCTCCCTCTTCAGCAGTTCCCATCGTCCAAGTGGCAGCAGTTTTGCTCCATTATTTTATCCATCTTTTCTATGAGATACTGTTTGCCTAACATCGGCAGTCACCAAAATAGACTCACGCTCCAATCCAGCAGGCAAAGAACAAACACGGTTGTCAAAACCATCCCCTTATCGCAGCACTTTGTTTCACTGCAGAGACCTGCTGGCCTGTGCCTTAACCCTTGAGAGCAGCTTGCACAGACACCTTCCTTCAAGGGTTGGGAGCTTCAGTCTTGTTACTCCATCACTGGATCTTTCTTTTTACTTTATAACATGTATCAATTAAAATTGAGCATTATAGGGTTAACTTTTGGAAATGGGTTCATGGACACCTCTATATATCAGGATGGCGACTAGTCTTTGTGAGACAATTAGTTATTCTCTAACATTTATCCCTACTGTCTTTTTTTCAAAATTAGCTCCATCCCCGCTTAATTACAATGCTGGACTTTTCCCCAGCTGTTCCTCAAAGCCGCATGCACACACGCTTACAGCCCAGGTCTTTCTGCATTGAGCTTCTTCATCCTCCTCCAGATTCCAGCTTCGGGCTAGATGTTCACCTGCTCCTCACTGCATCCCCGCTCACCGTGTGCTCGCACAGCTGGTGCAGGGGCTACATTTTGGAGGGTCATCCGGGCATGCAGCACTAAGGACCTCTGCCGGCTGTTGAGTGGTTTTGCTTCCCTTCCCACCAGCAGATACTGCTGGACCAGTGCACTCCTCTGCAGGCTGGGCTGGCCCTCGCACCCACGGGACAAGCCGCTCAGCTCAGGGCTTGCAAA
Source organism: Crypturellus undulatus (assembly GCA_013389825.1). Taxonomy (NCBI): domain Eukaryota; kingdom Metazoa; phylum Chordata; class Aves; order Tinamiformes; family Tinamidae; genus Crypturellus; species Crypturellus undulatus. The sequence goes on along the minus strand of VWPW01012205.1, from coordinate 21,412 downwards.
TGCGAAATGGAAAACGAGTGCAGGCAGAGAGCACTGGGATAGTTGTGTCGGGCTGTGAATGTCCCGAACACAACTCCGGACTTGCTTGGGCTACCTCTGGGCTTCACTTGGTGCCTCCCTGTCTTCACTGCCATCCTCTATGAGTGTGCGTGAGACCGGGCAGCGCATGGCGGTGCCTCCCGGCAGCGAGGCCCTGAGTATGCGCGCCAGTTACCACAGCCAAAGTAAACGCAGCAGCTGCAGCGACAAAAAACATACCTTGATGTAAGTTCCTAAAGCTGAGAAAGGAAAGGAGGCGAGCAGGAATTTTCCCTCACAGCAAGTGGGGCTGTGTGAAGCAGAGCTCCGGCAAGTGCTGAGAGCTGGTGCTGAGAGCGCCCCAGTGCAATGAGCAGCACAAGGAAACAGATTTAGCTGCCAGAGAGAAGCCAGCGCTCGGAAATGAGACTAAAAAGCAACTGAAAATCGAGAAGTGTTTCTAAGTTGTTACAAGATGTTCCCTCTCCCCATTTTTAAGGAAAAAACAGGAAAATTCTTCTATGAGGAAAAGCTCTCTCCAGAGGGCCCTTCCAACTTCCGCCAGTCTGTGATTCTCTGATGGCCCCCTGCTCTCCCCTGTGATGTTTCTGACAGTGCTGCCACCTCCCCTGCAATGTCCCAGCTGCTGCCCTGCCCTCTGCTGTGGTGTCCCTGATGCTCCTCCATCCCCCATCCTGGAGTTGTTTTGGTGGTGGCACCTCCCAGTCCTCAAGTATGACTCATGTCTGGGGTAAATCCAGTCTGGGAAGAGGAGAGGGCAGAGCCCAACCATTGCCATTACCCGCCATCCTGTGGGAGTGGTTCATGTCCCTGGTCTGCGCTTTCTGCCCTCCTCCTGCCCTCCCTCTGCAGACTCCACCAGTGTCTTCGTGGGCCAGTGCTTTGTGGACAAGCACGGACAGGAAATTTTGAAGACCACGTGGCTAATGCAATTGCAGATTGAGAGCATCCACAACAACTGGAATGCCACCAGGTGAGCCCTGGCAGCGCAGGGAACACAGCCTCGTGCACACAGTCCCGGGCATGGACCCAGGGAATAACATGGGCAACATACCTTGAGCTTAACAGCCTTTAATCCTGCCCAGCAGCAGAGCAAAGAGCGCAACTGGGAGGCAGAGTACGGCCCTTGGTGTCAGCTGGAAGGTGCAATACAGCGGGGGGTGATGGAGGCACCCAGTCCCTGGTGCTGCAGACGCTAGGTGCGGGGGGCCCAGAGATGTGTTACCCTGTACGGTCCCTGCGTCTCTAAGCTTGCTGGCAGGGTGCCAGGCCAGCAGGGCCATTCTGTTTCCCTCCCTAAATTCTCTTTCCCCGCTCTGTGTCCCACAATGTCAACACCTTCATCCACAAGGTGGCACCATGTGTGGAGTGATGGAACTGGGGGTAGTGCTGCCTCTTCCTCCTACCACTGCCATGTCTCCAAACTGGGCTCAACTAGTGCAGGACCCTTGATCCCATCACCTCCTCCATTCTCAGTAAAGCTTTTCTGCAAGCGGCCACTTGGCTCTTGTCCCTCTGTGCCCTCCCCATGTGTCCCGATCCACTGTTGGGGGAGGTTTCAATATGATCCCAAGAGCGAGATTAAGACACCAAATGCCATACAACCTTGTTAGTCTTATTCTCATAAGCACGATAGGACAGAGAGAAGAAGAAGGGAAAAAGAAAGAAAGATAAGCAAGCTGAAGAGATGCAACAAGATTATAGTTACCACCACCACCAGTTCGGCTAGGTGTTGTTGGCTCTGCTTCGGTGCAGGTACAGGTGCCTCGGTGCAGGTGATGGTCTGCACACACGTGCAGGTGATATTCCGGGAGGGGGAAGAAGGATGCTGGTGCAGGTGATGTTCTGCACACTTCGGTGCAGGAATACGTAGTCCTTTTATGTACCCCTTCTCAAAGAGTCCTCCCACTTTCTTGAAGTTTTCTGGTACGTGTTGTTCGTGTTGAACGTGCCGTGTGCTTTAGTATTCCTCTTCATCCTCGATTCGAATGCAAGCTGCTCTGGTGGGCACTGCTGAGAATGTCATTGTTCAGGTCTCGAGCTGATCTTCCCAAAGACAGCATGCTGATGCCAAGTAGATAGTTGATATTCCAGTCTTCCCAGAAACAAGATGCCAGGGTTAAGAAGTGTAAATGGTGAGAGATAATGTCCTTGAGCTGGTCTTCCCAGTGGCAAGATACCAGGACATTGTTCAGGTAAATGGTGTGTCAACAATGTCGAGACAAACACAATCCATAACAGTCTCTTACATCATGCCAACCTGGGCTCCCTGCGCCATCCCTGCCCTGGGTCAGCCCTGCTGCTGGGACCCCCACGTGGCACTTCCCGCATCTCCAAGCCCAGCAACCGCAGTCTATCCCAGCTCCCAGGAGATGCCGGTGGCACTTCGGTTGATGCCAGCTGTGGGCATGGCCAGTGTGTGGCCCCTTGCGAGGCCGGGGGCAGCCCAGCAGGGGGCCCATCCTTGGCAATGGGCCCAGCAGGTGCTGTTGCTGCCTGGCCAAGCTCCCACGCTACCAGCTCATGGGGCCATGTGGGCCCCGGACCCGCAGCCCGGGCAAAGTGCGCGTGGTGTGGCCTGTCCCGGACTCTGCGGAATGCTGCTGCCAGAGGCCATGGGGAAGCGCTGCGTGGTGCTCATCCTTGCCATGGCCCTGCTGAGCCTCAGTGCCACCTCAGCAAGGAAGGTAAGGGCAGCTCTGCTGCTGCGACGCGTGTACCGGGGCTGCCTGCCCCTGCTGCACCGTGCCAGGGTGCAGCATGCACGCCCGAAGGGGTGACATGGTCTTGCCGCGCTCTTCCCATCTGCTGCAGTGCCCGGAGTTTGGGGTTGGTTCTGCCCTGCCATGAGCATGGGGAAGTGCTGGCACAGCTGGTGCCCAGAGTGGCCAGTCCTGGCTGCCACATGCTGCTGTCCACAGGCAGAGCTGGGCTGGCCAGCATGTGCCCCACCTGGAGGGGCCATCCCAGGCCACCATGTCTGTGTGGTGGCACAGCCGTCACCCAGCTCGGCAGCCCCATGTGCTGTGGTGAGGCACCGATGTGACTGCTTGGTCCCCAGTGCAACCTGCAGGGCCTCTGGAGGAACCAGCTGGGCTCCAACATGACCCTCTCAGTCCTCAATGCTGAGGGCACCTTCATGGGCTCCTACCACACGGCAGTGGCATCCACCAACAAGCAGATCCTGGTGTCGCTCCTGCGAGGGGCCCAGCAGCAGACAGGCACCAAGGGCCAGACCACCTTCGGCTTCACGGTGCAGTGGCAGTTTACAGGTGCAGTGGTGCCCTCGCATGACAAGGGACTTGGGGGCAGCCAACAGGGGTTCCTGTAGGCAGCCTGGGGGCACAGCGGCTGAGCCTACCTCTGTCCTCCATTCGGTCCTGCGCAGACTCTGTCACCGCCTTTGTGGGCCAGTGCTTCGTGGACCACCATGGGAAGGAGACGTTGGAGACCACATAGCTGCTGCAGGAGGAGGTGCCAACCCGCAGGGACAGCTGGAAAGCTGCACCTTGTACCACCAACCTCCTTATGGTGGAGGTGAGGATGAACCCAGGGTGACGAGCCACTCTGTGCACTGCGACTGCGGGTTGGAGGCTGGTGATGGCCCAGGGGCTCAGGGAACACTTGAGTGCCAGGGGAGGCTGGGGAGCTGCCAAGGTCACCGTGTGCATGTCCTGGTGGAGCAGGGTAGGGAAGGCAGCCATTTGACCATTGGCCCACATGGCACACACTTCCCTTTGAGCTCCACAGTATTTCGCACAGCTCTGAGCAATGCCTTGCACAGACAAGTTACTCCAAGTAATCCCCAAATGTTCTGGTTGCAGAAGCACAAAATCCGCAGAGAGCAGAAATCAAATGGGCAGCTCCAAAACCACATGTGGTGGATGCAGGGGCTGCATTTGCAACTGGAACGGCCCAACACAGAGGGGAAAAGCATCTGCCCGAGGCCCGCTGGTGTCTGGATGCACCGTTGGGCAGCAGCAAACAGCTGTGGTACATGGGACAGGCGAGCGCGAGCTGCCCGTTGCCATGGTGCTCTGGCAGAGGCGGGGGTGGAAAGCTCAGTGTGAGGTGATATATCCCAAGGAGGTGCTGAGCAAATGGCGGGAGACTCATAAGGAGAGCAGGGAAGCCATGGCAAGGTGAGATCTCATGCTGGGGAGAGCCCTGAAAGAGCACGGATGGCTGGAGGGTGTCTGCATGGGTTTTGGAGGGTCTAGTTTGGGGGTCTGGGCTGCGAGGGTGGGCAGGTGGGAGCAGCTTTCTCTTTGCCTTGCCTTTCCCTCCCACAGCTCCTTGGAGAGCTGAGCTGCTGACGGGTCATTGCACGGGTAGCTGATACCCTCTCCTGCATGCAGCGAACAGTGCTAGATTGTCCTGCTCGCGGGGCTCCTGCCAGCTCGCACATCTGGCCCCACAGCAGCTGGTCCTTCTTGAGGGCCACCTGTGGGTCCTGCCCCACAGCTCAGCCCCAGCACCTCCACTGGAGCCGGGTGTTTCTGGCTGCAGTGGGATGATCTCCCGTTGGCCTCTGCATCTGACCAGCTGCTCTGGGGTGGAGCAAAGCATCCGCCCTGGGATGCTGCAGCCCCTGGGAGGGCAGCAGTGAGGCCAGGAACTGCTGGGGGGCCAGAGCTGCAGGGCTGAAGCCCCTAGGCTGCAGGGCCCGTCAGGAGTTCCCAAAGCTGTGGGTTGGGGAGGCTGCTCTGGGGCTCAGGAAGCATGACAGGAGATACCAGGGAAGGGTGTGGGTAAATGCATGGAGTGATGGTATGGGATGTTTTGGGGCAGGACCAATGTGTGGGGAAAGGCAGGCATCAAGGGGCTTTGAGGAGGAAGATGTGGGGGAAAATAGAGGGAGCAGGGGATAAAAGAGGCATCCGTGGGTGAACAGGCTGCAGTCAGCACGGCCACATAGGCCAGCCAGGAGGTAGGAGACTTGGGAGTCCAGGCTCTGTCAGGCCAGACACTGGAGGAGTCAGGGAGGCTCAGAGGTCAAAGAAGCCACAAGAGACTCTGTGGGGTTTGAGGTCAGCTCCCAGTAGGGCCTCAGGGCTGGAGCAGTCACCAGAGATCCACCCTCATACGTGTGTCCATGCGTGAAGGTCACCTAAGGAGACAAGACTCCAGGGTGGCTACAGGATAGACTGGGTGTTGTAAGCCAGTTACTAGAGAGATCCATGTAGTATATTACCTATACATGTGCATTTATTTCCCACTAACAGAGCACTACCTTATCACTAGAGATGAATCATAGAATCATGGAATTATTATGGTTGGAAAAGACCTTTGAGATCATTGAATTCCACCCTAAGTCCCTCAACACCATATCTGTTAAACCACATCCCTAAAAGTGCCTCATCTACACATTTCTTGAACACTGCCAGGGATGGTGACTCCATCACTTCCCTGGGCAGCCTGTTCCAATGTTTCACCACTCCTTCTGTGTAGAAATTCTTCCTAATGTCTAACCTGAACCTCCCCTGACACGACTTGAGGCCATTTCTTCTTGTCCTATCAGCAGTTATTCTGGAGAAGAGATTGACCCCTGCCTCACCACAACCTCCTTTCAGGTAGTTGTAGAGAGCAACTGAGTTCTCCTGAGGAGGATCCCCTGAACCTCCTCTTCTCCAGACTAAATGACCCCAGCTCCCTCAGCCACTCCTCCTAAGGTCTATGCTCCAGCTCCTTCATCAGCTTTGCTGCCCTTCTTTGGACATGCTCCAGCACCTCCAGGTCTTTCTTGTAGAGAGGGAACCAAAACTGAACACAGTATTTGAAGTGTGGCCTCACCAGTGCCGAGCACAGAGGAACAATCTGTTCCCCGGTCCTGCTGGCTACACTGTTCCTGATACCAGCCAGGAGGCCGTTTGCCTTGGCCACCTGGGCACATTGCTGGCTCATGTTCAGCTGGCTGTCAATACCCCCAGGTCCTTTTCTGCCACACAGCTCCCCAGCCACTCTGTCCCAAGCCTGTAGCTCTGCTTGGGGTTGTTGTGACCAAAGTGCAGGACCCAGCACTTGAGCTTGTTGAACCTCATACAGTTGGCCTCAGCCCATCAATCCAGCCTGTCCAGATCCCTCTGCAGAACCTTCCTACCCTCAAGCAGCTCAACTCTTCCTCCCAGCTTGGTGTCATCTGCAAATTTGCTGTGGGTGCACTCCATCCCCTCATCCAGATTGTTGACAGAAATATTAAGGAGGACAGGCCCCAACACTGACTCCTGGGGAACACCACTCGTGACTGGTTGCCAGCTGGATTTAACACCATTCACCACCACTTTCTGGGCCTGGTCATCCAGCCAGTTCACCCAGTGAAGAGTACATCTGTCTAAGCCAGGCACTGCCAGCTTCTCCAGGAGAAGGTAGTGGGAGGCTGTGTCAAAGTGTCAAAGGCCTTACTGCAGTCTAAGTAGACCATGTCCACAGCCTTTTCCTCATCCACTAGGCGAGTCACCTGGTCATAGAAGGTGATCACGTTGGTCAGGCAGGACCTGCCTTTCATGAATCCATGTTGGCTGGGCCTGATCCCCTGGTTGTTGCACACATGATGTGTTATCGCCCTCAAGATGATCTGCTCCATAACTTTTCCTGATACCAAGATGAGGCTGACGGGCCTGTAGTTCCCCGGATCCTCCATCCAACCCTTCTTGTAGATGAGTGTCACACTTACCAGGCGCCAGTCATCTGGGACCTCCCTTGTTGACCAGGACTGTTGCTAGATGATGGAGAGTAGCTTGGCGAGCACTTCCGCCAGCTCCCTCAGAATCCTCATGTGAATTCCATCTGGCACCATAGACTTGTGCGTGTCCAAGTAGAGTAGCAGGTCACTGACTGTTTCCTCCTGAATTATGAGGGGTTTCTTCTGCTCTCCATAGGTGTCTTCCAGCTCAGGGGGTCAAGTACCTTGAAGATAACTGATCTGGAAAATTAGAAATCTGGAAGGATGGGGACAGAGTGAGTCCTGCTAACAGTGGGACATAGAGCTAGAGTGCTGGGGCCTGAGCTGCCTTGGGGCCGTGCACCCAGGGCACTGAGCAGGGACACGTGGGTTTTGGGTGGGGGCTCAAGCCCAGTGTGATAAATGGGTTGTAATTTGCAAGATAAACAAAGTGATAAGGATATGTTAAGATGGCACCAGGCTGTAATTTGCAAGTGACAAGGATATGTTAAGCTGGCGCCAGTTTGTAATTTACAAGTGATAAGGATGCTAACCTTCTAACAGCTATTGCAGAAACAAAGAACAAGGCCAAACTGCAAAGAGTTATTCGCAGAGTCCTGAGAAAGGTGACAAGGTCAGCGATGAAGAAGAACAGCCCCCCATCAAGAAGAACACCAGGAGATCTCAGAGATTCCCCCCAGCAACAAGGAGGGAGCATGCGTAGAAACATTGTAACCCGTCAGAACTGGAATTCAAACCGGGAGGAGACTTTGGGGGAACAGTAAATAAAAGGTGCTCTCACGGACTATAATGCGCGCGCCGTTGGTGAAGCAGAGACTCCCCGGCCGCCCAGCGCTGCTTGCTTGCTATTTACAATAAAGTATACTGGCAAATCAATTGGCTCAGAGGATTTGTCCATTTATAACACCAGTAAGGACTGTGGGACATGGAAGGGGATGAGAGCAGTGGAGACTGGGGAGCAACCTCATTCACATCCTTCAGAGCACTGCCCCAAACACAACCAGTCACTTCAGATGGCAAAAGTGAAGTTGTCCCTTGACAGAGGAGCAGCACCAGGATTGTCCAGGTGCTGGGCAGTTTGTGGGAAGTTTAGCCATTCCCAGAAGAGGCAGCCTGGAGGCAGCCTGGAGGCAGCAGGACCCAACAGGCTCTGAGGGAGCAGGGAGCTGCTCTGGGTCGCTGTGTTAGTCCGTAATCCCAGCAATCACCCGCACGCTCAACCTGGTGGTTTAAAAGCAAGCTTTATTAGCCGTCTGGCGGTGGACCTCTTACAGCTGGTCCTGAGATCTGCGCCGCCTGAGGAGAGGTTCGTGTTTTTTATAGATGACTGCAACTTTGCTCATTAAACATTATCTACAACTACCATTATTTATGACTAATCTTCCCTTCACAATTCTGTTTGGCAAGTTCAGAATCTTATCTCATGGTCGCAAGGAGTAGGATATGGTATCCTGTTAGTTCTCATCCTTGACTGTAGCAAGCTATATTTACAGAAGCAGATGGCAAGGTTAACTGTAGATTACATAGCCTATACCTTTATACTTAATTAGTGTGCAAGCTTTTTACAGAAGCAGAAAGCATTTTACAGAACGCTATCGTGTTAACCCTTCATAGGCCTTACAGCTGCTCCACAATCGCAGCTGCTGCTCTCGAGTAGGACTGGCTGCTGCAGCAGTTCTTGGAAACCTGTTGTCCAAACCTGCCGAAGGAGACGGCCAGAGTCAAGAATTCACTCAATGTCAGTTATCATCAAGCTCGTTTATTTCACCCGAATAGCATGTATTTAAGCACAATTCAAAGACAAACTTAGTTCATGATTGGTTGTTATGTTGCATCCTACAATCTGTGGACCTGGATCATTAGTCACCGTCACGAATGTTGTCCTCAGGTGGACACTCCTTCGGGCAGCAAGGCCTGCCCCTCATGTCCAGGAGTGGGCGGTTTACTCCGTTACAGAAGGGGCTTTCTTCCCCTCCCCCGATCTCCGGTGACTCTTCACTCAGTCCACAGCTTCGTAGCAGGGATTGTTCACAGCAGCTTGTGGCCTCTTTCCTCCAGGAACTCCTCCACACAAACCCTGCACGAAGCCAAAGCCCCATCCCAAAGGCAGTGAGCAGTACATCCTGTTCCTTTCTCAGGGAAACAGAAACAGGAATACAAACAGAAACAAAAAGCAGCTGCTTTACGGGAAGTCACAGGTTTGAGTCTGCAGCGCTGTCACCCCGGTCCGTCCGGGGGCGTTCCCAGGAGGCGGCGAGGGCCGGGCCGAGCTATAAAGGGCTGGCAGCTCCGCCATCCGCCGCTGTGTCTTTGCCGCACTCGTCAGAGCTGCCGTGGGAAGCCAGGTGGGAGCGGGGACACGCGTGGGAGCCTGGCTCCGGGGGGGGGGCGGGACATGAGCCATCCCCGGGGTAGCTCCGGGGTAGGACACGAGCCATCCGCAGGGGCAGCCCTGTTCCAAGATGGGACACACGTGGGAGCCCTGCTCCGGGGGGGCGGGACAGGAACCTTCTCCAGGGCAGCCCAGCTCCGACTGGAACACTAGTGGGAGCCCTGCTGGGCGGGGGAGGAGAGGGATGGGGACATGAGCCATCCCCAGGGGTAGCTCCGGGGGGAGCCCCTGCTCCAGGATCCATGTGTATGGAGATCTCTGCCCCACGGAATCTGAGGGATCCCCCTGGGCTCTGTCCAGGGCAGAGGACTGTCCTCGGAGCCTCGGCATACATGCCAAGCCTGGCATGAGTTCCCCACAGCGAGGCTCACACTCCCCCTCGAAACAGATCCTGCCTGTCTGGGGCTCCTGCCTNTTTTTTTTTTTTTTTTTTTTTTTTTTCTCTCCCTTATCCCTTTAGTTCTATTTGCTTTAAATTATTTTTTTTTGGTCTCTGCCGGTGTTTTTGAGATTGTGATGGCTTTATGAATCAGTTATCTTCAAGAGAAGTGCCTGAGTAAAAGGCATAGCGGGCTCATGCCTCCCACTCGCATCCTCAGTGCTGTTAGCCTCCCTAGGCTCCTGAGAGCAGCTGCTGCTGCTGCCAAAACCATGATTTGTTTTTTTGTTTGTTTTTAAAGCTACTTTGCTATCCAGTTGAGACCCTCAGAGGGGAAAAGGTCAACATGAAGGAAGAAGGAGGAGCAAACATCAAGAGGTGGCCAGGCAGTGTGAAGAACCAGCCCATGAGAAGCAGCAAGGTAACTTTGGTGCCTGCTCTTCAGCTGGTCATTGGGGAAGCTCATCAGGGATGAGCGAAGTGTGATGCACCTCACTTGTAAGAGAAAAGCAGCAATAAGTTTTAGTGAGGTCAAATAGTGTCCAGACACGTTCAGATGCAAGTAGTCAATAGCAAGTTCCACTCAGATATTTGCTGCATGGAGGACAGGGTCAGCTGAAAGTGCCAGGGAGAGCCTGTGTCACGGAACAAGTGGTGGTGGGAGTGAGTGACACAATGCACTTCACTCATGGGAAAGAAATAGGAATAGGTTTTATTGATAATGACAATGGTTTCACGAGGTTCTATAGCAAGGTCACTTATTATTTACTGCATGGAGGTTCAAGATAGATACACACAGAATTACCAAGGACACCCTCCCGTTGGGTCACGAGGTTCAGATTGGACTCCTTTGCTTTCCAAACTCCTTCTGAGAGGAGTCTGGGTGCGGCTGGATCCAATCCTAGTCCCAGACCTGGTCAACGGTTTATGTCTAAGGGATTTGTGCACAGGTACAAAGTTTACAAGTTCAGAAAGAGAGCGTGCTATAGTCACTTACCACAAATCTGTAGTGGGAAAGATTGCTCAACCCCGAGGAGTATCCTTGAGAGGTGTCCCTGCTCAAGGGGAGATCCCAGCGTGCAGCCCGCTGCCATGCAAGGAGAGCTCAATGAGCTCTCGGGCTGTCCCCGTATTTATGGGATGATTGACTTAGAGCCATTCTTTCAATTCGGAAATGACTGTTGGCTGGTGTACACACAATTGGTCTTATCTCCCCATCAGGATAGAGCCGGCTGGCCATCAGGACCGTTATTGACGGTTAATGTCTGAGTGGGGGAAGAAATCAGGGAGGCAACTCCCAGGATCAGATAATGTGTTAACATCTGAGCAGGGCTACCTGCAGGAAGTCAGGTTGAGCTGGGGAAGGAGCCCATCCGTCCCAGCCTGCCTGGGCACCCTCTCGTTTTCCAAGCTCCTCCTGAGAGGAGTCGGGGGGCAGCTGGACCCTATCCTGGTCCCAGATTCAGTCAACAGGTCCTATTCATGGGGATGGTGAATCAGAGAGAACTTAGCAAAGTTTTCTGAATGTTAGCAAAATTTCGGCATGCTCTCAGGTGCCTACGCAGGATCTGCCACGTGCAAGGAACCTCTCAGGAGGTGCAAAGAACCTCTCAGGTCAGGAGTGACTCCGAGTGGTCCTCGGAGGGCCTCTCCTGCCCCGGAGGAGGCTGTGCGGCCAGGCAGGAGAGCTCCATGGGTCTGGGGGGCAGCAGGCAAGGGTTGTTCCCCCAGTGCTGTATACGGGCCAGCCCCGGGGGACCACACTGGCTCCTTCCCTCAACAGTGCAACCTGGCCGGGTGGTGGAAGAATGACCTGGGCTCCAAGATGCAGGTGTTCAACGTGGACAGCCAGGGCGACTTCTCCGGCATGTACCACACTGCTGTCTCAAGCACCCAGAAGCCTTCGCCCCTTCGAGTCCCAGCACTTGGATGAGGACGACCAGTGCACGTTTGGCTTCATCGTCAACCGGAAGAATTTTTCCGATATGTAGGGGCAGCGGCTCTGGGTGGACAAGGCAGGTCCTGTTGCTTGGCCTCCCCTCCCCACTCTGGCCAGCATCTGTCTGTCTGCTGAGCATCTTGCAGACAGTACGACGCATCCCAAGACACCTCTTGTTGGGGCAAGCCCCATGGGAGCTGATGGCCACTCGGTCTCCGCAGACTCCACGGCTGTCTTCATGGGCCAGTGCTTCATGGATGACAAGGAGCGGGAGGTCTTGCAGACAGCCTGGCTCCTGCACAAGAAGGTCGACAACCTGGGCAGCAACTGGAAGGCCATCAGGTGAGCAGCAGCATCCCTGTCCCTAGGGGTGTTTGCCCATCTGCTAGGTGGGCACCAATAGGGTCTGTCATGCACCTGCTTCCTTGTAGGAGTGGCCACAATGTCTTCACTTGGGTGAACCTGAAGGAAAAAGGAAAAGCCTCTCCAACAGCGCCTCTGCCAGCCTAGGAAAGGTGCTGTGGCACAGGTCTCAGTCCTACCTGCCATGGAGGATGATGCAACCCTTTGTTTGTCACCTCACTTTTCTGCTTGTCACTTCTCACTCTTGTAGCTTAGTATTGTTCCAGGCCTGGGGAAGCTGGTGGGCTGTGTGCTGATGCCACCGGGGACTTGGCAGGAGCTCTGCTCAAGCTGCTTTGAGGTTCTTCAGCAAGAAGCTCCTTCCAAACCAGGAGCATCGGAGTCAGGACAGAAACAGCCTGTGTGCCCCAGCTCTTCTCTAGCTGGGACTTGGCTCTCAGCTGGGGTACCTGCTATGCTCAGAGCAAGGGCCTTTGCTCAGCAGCTTGCTGCCTCTGAGCTTTGTATGTTGGAGGCAACTCCCTTCCAGACATGGGGCCTCATAACATATCTGAAGCTCATATCAGCTCTCACATGTCTGAAAAAATCATGAGAGTTGATGTTTTTCTCTGATAAGCTCCTCACAAGGGACACAGGAGCTGCCCCTTCACACTCCATGTTTTCGTTCTCATGGGGCCTCATGTGGGCTGCACTGCACCACGAGCTCCAACACCTACCATCACTGCCTCTGCACATGAGAGCCCCTGCAGACATGCAACGTGGGTGTCTTCCTAGCAATAATGCCTTTTGGTGCTTCCACAGTCACCTTTGAACCATCCCTATGAGCAATCCCTAGATGACCTACCTGGCATAGGGATGCCTCATCCCTCTCTTGTCAGTGTTGGGCATCCTCTGCCCAGGTCCCCTGGCACCCAGGCTGTTGGCAAGCCCCTGAACCTGCCTCCCTCATCCTAGCAGGGCTCAGACAAAGCATCCCTCTAAACCTGTGTGTCTGCTGGTACAGCACTGGTGCACCCACTGCCTGCAGCTTGTGCTCTCCCACAGCAAGATAGAGCTGTGCTTTGGTCTATGCTCTAAGGCTGTTTTCATCTTTGGGGAAAGAGTCTCCAAAAGGGGAATAAAATGAAAGTTTTATCTTTGAACTCAGTGTGGTGCATTTTGTAGATGTACGCTGGGAAGGCAAGGGGAGCACAACGACCTGCATTGCCAGCTGCCAAGGACAGACGGGCCTGCATGGGAGACAGGAACAGGGAAGGTCCCAGGGAGCAAGGACCCTCTACAGGTGTGCCCTCACATTCTGCTTTCCTCTGCCAGATGTTCCTTCAGCCTCAAGAAATTCTTAGGTTATTTTTCAGTAGAGATTTGTCGCTAAGGACAAAGTGCTTCCTGTTCAGGACATTGTGTTAGGCTCCAGCTAGTGCTAATTCTTGCTTGCCTTGCCTGGCGGTGTTGAGTTCCCTCCCTTAACAGCTCTGGGGGAGCCCCTCTGCAATGGAGGGGGGAACCTCCCACCCCTGCTCTGGCCTCTTCTTCTTCTTCCAGTTGGCCCTGGCTGCTTGGTTGTTTAGTTCTGCTGTTCTTCAGCCTGGTCCGGTCACAACAGCTCTGTGCAGGGACAGGGTGGCACAGGGGAAACCATGTATGAAGGGAGCAGGTGCTGGCCAAGCTGGGTCAGACCCAGAGCCCCACGGCAAGTCCTCTGCTCCCGGCAAGCACAGGGGCCGTGTGGCACCGTGCACGGGTGAACACGGCAGGTCTGGCACCGAAACTGTCTGACGCAATCCATGTCATTTACTGGAAATGGACAGCACAGACAGGAACACCTCACTTGAGAAACAAGCGCTGCCAAACACCTCACCTGCCACCTCCATCCATCTTGTGTCCATTGGCACAGCACCCCCCCGAGCCCTGTTGCAGACTTCCCTGTGGGATGAAAACCAGCCTGTGGGATAAAAATCACATTGTCTTGGTCACCGTCATTCACTTACTGTGAACCTTCAGGGAGCAGGAGATGGAGGACGCACCTGACAGAAATGCACCACATAATGCTGCTAGGATGTCATACAGACACTCATGGGGAGCTCATTTGTTAATCATCATCACCATACTTTATTTGGGGCTTCTTGGCATAGATTGAGATCTTGGTGTAGCATGGTGCTTCTATAGGGTCTCAGATCTCTCGAAGAGGACTCTGGTTCCAGACAATGACAGGAATCCCTGTTGCAAGAGTCCTTGCAGTGGTGGCATCACTGGGATCAAGCAAGATGCCCCAACCCACTGCTGTGAACAGTTCCTGCAGTCCTGCTGGCCATGCTCCTCTGTGACCGCTCCAGCATATGTATGAGCCATTGTTGTCGATTATCTTAACAATATAGAAAATTTCCCCAAAATATCCTCTCCACATACAGAAGAGCATCTATCAGCTGTTAACAAGTGCCTTATCTAAGTACAGTCTGATCACATCCACAGCCCAAGTGCTGGAGGGGAGGGCCAGATTCTCCAGCCAGACTGTTAACTCCCATACTCAAAGCCCATTAATTGGACCACAAAAGCAGGAGGAGCATCTGAAATTATCTCCTGGGGATTCCTGTAACCATGAGACAAACACCTAACCATGATGATCCAGAGAAATCACCTGTTTCAGTGTCAGTGACCCAGTATGCAGTGCCTCAGGGTTCAATGCTAGTCCCATCCATGTCTCAGAAGGGCAGACACAGCGCTGGGGACTTCCTGGGTGACTCAGGGAATTTGTGGCTAGTTCCTCTGTGTGTGAGCAGAGCCACAGCCCCAATACCCGGCCAATACCTAAAGAAAACTTGATACTCATTTTGGTCACCTGCCTGTTCGTAACTGAAGACCTATAGCTCTTGCCGCATGGGCCATGTCCATGTGCTTTTCATTCCTGCCAGCCTCGCTGGTCCAGATGGGCACATCCTGTTTGGGAGTAGTCTGCACCAAGGCCACTGCCAAAACCTGCACTGGGGAGGCAGTCTTGCTCTCCTCCCCTGCCCTCTCCTCAAGCCAGGCCCTTTCTGCAGCCTTCCCTGGCCAGGAGTTCCTCCAGGGTCATGGGTGACCCTCTGCCAGCCATGCCACACGGCCCTGCTCCCTCCAGCCGCCCTAGAGAATGCAATCCACAGAGCCCTGATTTGGGAAGAAACTGCTGCTTTTTTTTTGCTTTTTTTTTTTTCTTTTTTTTTTTTTTTTTAAGGGTTTCCTACTCAGATGATAGATGAAAACCTCATGGATAGAAAAACTCACATTTTTTTCTCCAAAAAAGGGTGTTTAACCCAAAGGGGAAAGACAGCTGTTGCATGAGCACAGGAGGAAAGCAGAGCCTAGCCCTCCAGGAACCCTCTCCCTGCTGCTCCCCTCCAGCTGCGTGTGGCAGATGTGCAAGGGACGGATCCAGCACCCCAACCTCACCCAGCAGAGCCCCACCAACCGCACCAGGCAGTGTTTGCACCTGCTCCCCTGCTGCCCTTGTCCCCATGGGGCTGTGAGGCCCCATGGCAAGTGGGGACACCCATGGGGCTCACACCAGACAGGACGTCCCCTCCGGGCAGGAGATCCAAGTGTCTTATCAAATTTCCCCTTTCACTTTCCTTGTTTGTTTGCTCAGGGCCGTTCTGGGAAAGTCAGTAAGATGAGGGATGAGATAAGAGCCGATTGGCACTAACTCCTTGGAACATGTGAAAACAATCAACACCACAGCCCCCGTCCCCAGGCTTATATAAGGCCACCACATGTGCTCTCCAGGCAGCCTAGCCTAGTAGTTGCAGTGGTTTGGCAGCAAGTGGATGGTTTTGGCATCTTTGTGGTAGCATCCATTGGTGCTGATGAGAAGAGCAAGGTAAAGGGGAGCTGGGCACATGGCTTGGGCTGTGAAGTACTCCATGGGACTCCTCCTCCCGTGTTTTGTCCCTGTCCTGGCTCTGTTGATGGCCCCTTTGCAGTGTGTCCTGATGGGATTTTGGATCAACAGCCAGGGCTCCAACATGACCATTGATTTAATGAATGACAAAGGCAAGTTCTCCAGCTTGTATCACAACACTGTGACAGCCACAAAGAATGAAATCAAGATTTCTCTGCTGCAAGAATCTCAGCATCCCAAGAACAAGGTGAACCAGCCCACCTTTGGTTTCATCATCAATTGGAGTTTTTCAGGTGCTTCTTCCTTCCCCAGCCTCCCTATGGTATCCCCAGCAACAGCCTCTTGCCCTCCCTTGTGGTGTCCCCAGCACTCCCTTGTCCCCAAACCAGGAGCTGCTCATGCTGGCATGTCCCACTCCCTGGTGTGTGTGTGTCCAGGGCAGGTCCAGCCTGACAAGAGTAGGGGGTAGAACCTGACCTGGGTGTGTCTGGGCTTGTCACTCCCAAAACCTGCAAATCCCAAATGCACCAGGTCCCCTGTCCCTGGTTCCAGATGGAGAGGGAACCATTACCCATGTGTCATCACAAGGCACAAAGGGGCTCTCGGTTCCAAGCTGTCCCACTATGAGCTACACTGTTATGATCTGGGACCAAAACCATCCACAGGTTGCAGGTGCTTCCTTTATGAGATGAGACTCCTGCAAGAGGCTGCTCTTGAACCTAGCTGGTCATGGTAGCCTTTTTCACCCCAAACTGGGGTGAAACCTCCTAAGCACAAGGAAACCCCTAATCCAGGGGTTGAGAATACCTGTAGAAAGCCCCACACTCCCAGTGTCCTGGGTGCACCAGTCATCCCCTTCTTATCCTCTCCCCACTGTGTGGAGCCACTCTGTCCTTTCCTGGATGCAATCAGGGTGAGGGACCTCTATTCAACTAAATGGCACTGTCCCCCAAGCCCCTGTCTGCAGCACTCACCCCACCTCCCATCCCTTCCCTGCAGACTCCACCACTGTCTTCATGGGCCAGTGCTTTGTGGATCGTGACGGGAAGGAAATTCTGAGGACCACATGGCTCCTTAGACAGGAGGTCAGCAACCTCGAGGAGGACTGGAAAGTCACCAGGTGAGTTTTGGGCAGAGCAGAGCCCATGACTCTTTTAGAGCATCTGGAGGATGCTTTTCTGGTTGCTAATTGCCGTGCTCAGGATAGGCAGTATTGTTGGTCACCTCCTGTGCTGCACAGGGGTCAGAGCAAAAAGTCCCTCCTGGTTGTGATGCACCAAGGTGTGAGCTCTCTGTTTCCCTGCAGTATAGGCAGTGACGTGTTCGCCCAGTTCCAGTGATGGGACACATGACCACCGTAGAGGATTTGTCTGTGCCCTACCTCCCCTGTGCATTTTGAAAACCTCTGCCCATCTCTCCATACTCGCGGCTCTGCATCTCACATGGGCTGCTGGAGGACAGCTGAGCTGCTCTTCTCCCATGACCCCGCAGAACTGCTCCATTCACAGTAAAGCTTTGGGGCTGCCAAGCTGCAAGTGCCTTGTCTTGTCTTGTCATTGCTCCCAGACTTTGGGGTAAAGCCAGGCTGGGGCTGCCTGGCTGGATGTGGGAGGGCAGAGACAAACCTGTCACCTCTCTGGGACACTGATGCTGAGCGAGGCGGCTCTGGGAGGTAGCTGCAGCAAGCCAAGATGCGTGGAGTGGATGCCCTGGGTTGGAGCAGATCCTCCCAGAAGCTGCTCCTCTGTGCCAGAGGAAAAGGCATCAGTAACTTTTGCAAAAGGTCCACTAACCATCATCCTAATGTGGGTCTGGGTGGTCTAATTCCCATGTTAACTTTAGCACAGTCCCAGAAGGGCCCATCAGCACTTACAGCAGGGATTAACTGAGGGGTGTCCAAGAGCTGGACAAGAGTTGCAAGCTGCCACTGCTTCCAGATCCAAGAAAAGCCCAACAGCTAAGAAAAGCAGCAGAAACCTCTAACAGAGAAGGCAATTATCATTAGGACAAAATTGCAGGGAGAGGTGTGCATTTTTTGCATCTGGGGAGGAGAGCTGGTGGGGCCGTGCATCCCAGCATCGTTGCATCTGGGCAGTGGGACTGTGGCAGTGGGATGGTGGCAGTGCTGCGAGCACTCCATGCAGCCCCTGCCAGCTTCAGCGCAAGGAGCGGGGGGCTAGCAGCACCGTGTCCTGAGGCCCCACAGCCCCTCTCCTCCCCAGCCTGGGCCAAGGGCTGTCCCAATAGTGCCAGTGCTGGCACCCTGGGCCGGCTCCATGTATAGCGGCCTCGCATACCGCAGAGCTGGCTGGGTCACGCAGACCTGCTGGTCTCACATTTCCTGGGCGCCCTGCCACTGCCAGATGGTTCTGCATGACCCGCCAGCCCGGGGGGCTCCAGTTACAGCCACGGGGCTATAAAGGGACCAGGGTACAGGTGGTCACAGGAGCCCCGTGGCCATGGGGAGCGACGCACTTTGCTCCTGCTCCTGGCCCCGGTGCCACACACCAGACCAGTCAGCAGGAAGGTATGGGGCTGGTGCGGCAGGAGCGTGTCCTGGGATGCGGTGTGAGCAGCTGGGGGCTCCTCGGCTTGGTACCTTTTCCAGCTGGGACAAGGGATGCAGGCGGGGAGCTTTGGCCCTTCAAAGCATGGGCTTGGGAGGTAACGGGAGCAGAAGAGAAAAGGAGAACATCCCTCCCTCACCACCATGCATCCTTTTGCTCACGCACAGGCACCCTGTGCTGAGGGAGCAGGGAGAGCCACAATTTCCTCATGGTGTCTCTTGTATCCAAACTGTGGCTGGAGGCACCTGGGGATGGATAACAGCCCCCAGTAGTGGGGAGATAGCCAGTGCCCTGGGGAGCCACAGGTGCCTTTGCCCGGTGCCTGCATGGTCGTTGTCTGTGCCCCTTGTAGTGTGACCTGAGGGGGCTGTGGAGGAACAAGCAGGAATCGCTGATGGAGATCTGGGCGCCGCGGGATGACGGCAGCTTCCAGGGCAAATACCTGATGCAGGTGAGCCTGTCCGGTGGCTGCATCTGTGCATCTCCCCTCAGGGGCACCCAGCACCTCGGCAAGGTGGCCCAGCCCACATTTGGCTTCACCGTGTGCTGGGAGAGGTTCTCCAGTAGGTGCTGGGCAGTGCAGGGACGGCGAGCGGGGCAGGCGCCACGATGGGTGCAGGAGACCCAGGTCTGCTTTGTGCAAAAGGCTGTCGTGTGTCTGAGCAAAAAGGGAAGCAGTCAGGAGAAGGGGAAATTGAGGGGGAATCACTGCACAGGGGGGTGGGATGGCTGCAGCAGCACCTGGAGCAGGGTGACTTGAGCACTCTTGCATCAGCCTGTGGAGTCCATGGGGTCTGTGAGGTGCTTCCAGTGGTCCTGGGCATGAAGAGCTCCCTGAGCTCAGGCACTGTCCCCATCCTCCTGCCTGTTTCCTGCAGATGCCACAGCTGTCTTCGTGGGGCAGTGCTTCGTGGACACGGGTGGGAAGGAGGTCCTGGTCATTGCCTGGCTGCTGCGTGAGCCCGTGGGCTCCTTGGAGGATGACTGGAGAGCCATGAAGTAGAGAGAGGGTCCCTGCTTGGGCAGCCCCCCAGGCCACCAACGGCAGCTGCAGCTCTCTGCTTCCCTGCAGGGTGGGCAGAAATGTCTTCACATGCAAGCACAGCCCCAAGGGGAAGACCCTTCAAAGCTGGGCTCCCTCCTGTGAGGATGGCCTATTGCCCACGCCATGAAGGTGCCTCCGCCTGCAGCCAGGACCTGCCAGCCCAACCTTGCCTCCCCGTGCATCCCCGCCACGACGCCCAGGCTCCATCTCTGCTGCATTGTGGTCCCTGCAAGGGGCAGGCACCATCCTGACGGTGCCTGCACAGGACCCCATCCGGATGCTGCACAGGACCCCAGCTGGATGCTCAGCATGTGCCCTGGCTGGGTTCTCCTGCAGCCCCTAAGGCTTCTGTGCACCAGAACCAAAATGAGCTTCCCCTGCCCAAAATATTACCTCACGCACAGATATTTTTATTATATCTTATTTTAAAAACTTGCCTTCATTTGCCCTGATGCTGCTTCCCTCTCTGCAGCCAACGGGTCCCCCACAGAGGCAAGGGCTAAGGGCTATTTCTGGCCAGCACTACCCATCTCCAGGGGCATCAGGGCTGCTCCTGACATCCAGCTCCCTGCACACACTCCCATCCTTATCCTAATACCAATTTGCCCATGCTCCTCAGCTGCCTGTTGGTGGCAAGGAGCCCTCCTGCGTCCCAAGTCGAGCTGCCATCCTTGCAATGAGCAGGTGAGCCCTCTGTATCCCTCCCTGCCAGGCATTTTTGCAGCCCCTGGGCTATCCATGTATCCCATACATGTGAGCCCAGAGCTGCCCTGGGTACCATTCACAGGGCCACACATGCAAGCTGCATCCCATCGCCTCCAGCCACCGGCAACGCCCATCCCACGCAGTCTCACGGTGAAGGTACCAGTGGCAGCAGCTGCGAGATGTACTGCTGCCTGTTGTAACCAGGAATTTGGATGCACCCAGGATGGCAGCCAAGTTTAGTCAGCTATTTTCAATACAGGTTTTTGACAAGTTTATCTCAGCCTCTTCCGCAGCCACAGGACAAATATAACCCCTGTGCGGGGTGATTAAATGTGCAAGCAGAACACGCTGTCCAGTCTGGCGGGTGAGAGCCGCCAAGGGCTTGGAAACACAACCTAATCCACCACCCTCCGCAGCTCAGCAAAGCTGTTGGATGCGGGGGTATTCGCAGGCTGGCCAGCACCTTGGATGAAGCACAGTGTCCCTGCCTATATGCAAACCCTCGGCCCAGTGGTATCCACAGGGTGACAGCAAAATATCCCCCATGTTGGTGTGGGAGGAGAGGGAACGGTGGATTTCTTGGGTGCTTGATCCTAGGAAAAGCCTTTTGGAAATGCATAAAAAGCAACAAAAAATAGCAATGGGGTGAGGAGAGAGATGTTTTCTGCTTGATACAGCCTGAAGGATCCTGTCCCAGGGAATGAGGCATCGAGCAGCACCCAGTGCCTGGGATGCACTGGGGCTCCTGGCTGGTGCTGGGCAGTGCCAGGGGCTCTGCCGGAGGCAGCCTTCCCACTGGACAGGGAACCTCCTTGTTCGCAGCACCCACCAGGGAGCTTCCAGTCCCAGGAGACAGATGGGTGCTTGTCTGTTCCCACCCCAGAGATGTCACAGCTCGTTACACACGTGTTTAGACAACAGCATCTCACCTTAATGTTCACATGTGACAGCCTCACTTCTTCTCTGCCTGCTGCAGCACTCAGAGACACAGCCCAGAAACGTGGGAAATGCCCCCCTACTTGGCATGCTTTGCCCCCTGTGGATGCTGCATCCCATCACCTCAGGCAGGGCTGCAGCCAAGTTTAGTCAGCTATTTTCAAGCAAGGATTTTGGCAGGTTTATCTCTGAAGCCTCTTCCTCAGCAACAGGACAGACACAACCCCAGCGGGCATGGGGGTGACTATTTGCACTCAGAATACGCTGTCCAGTGTGGCGGGTGAGCCGGCGAGCACCACGCCAGTCCCGGCCATGCCACCAAAGCATGGGGCGCGCGAGGGATAAAGCCAGCAAGGGCTTCCAGCCCAAAATTTTCAGGAAATGAGTTTCCAACTAAGGAAGCTGATTTTTTTTCCAGGGTGCTATTAGGGTGGGCCCTTAAAAACAGAGAGGAAAACGAGGATGGCTGTGGGAAAACATATCTAAGGAAT
>VWPW01012196.1:0-20520 GCA_013389825.1 Crypturellus undulatus | reverse complement strand
GTTCCTCCTAATATTCCCCAGAGCTGCTCTTCTCTGGCCCCAGGCACCTCTCAATTACTCTGGGCTCTTTGGCATTTCTCATTCCACATGTTTCTCCTCAGCTTTATCTCTTTAAGCAGGAAGAGGCCAGAGCTGCCTTCTCAGATGCACAGTGCACACCAAGAAATAACAAGAAATTGTTGAAGAAATAGCAGCCTGTGTTAAATCTGTCCCCTGCTGCTTCTGTCCATATAGCTGACTCGATACCCTGCCAATGGGCTATACATTCCCCCTTGTACATCCAGCTCTGCTAGGACTTACTTGCTTCGGAAGTTATCCATGGTATCCAGCACCTTTGTGAGCTCCAGCTCTAGGTTTTCCCGCTCGTAGCTGAGGGCCTTCATCTCTTGATTCATTTTGCTCATGTACTGATCGTAGATGGCCTTGATGTCCGACTCGGAGTGGGAATTGTCTTGATCCTTCAGGAAGTTCCACCTTGTCGTCAGGATCTTGTTCTGCTGCTCCAAGCTCTGCACCTGCAGGGAGGGTTTTGGAGATGTAACAGTGTCAGCAAGAACCAGAGCCGACCACCCCTCGCAGTGTGGGAGATATTTGCCTGGAGACCTTCGAAGCAGCAAGAAGCTGCCCAGGTAACACTTCATCTTTTACGCTCTTGCCTAACTTTAATTATTTAATTGCTATCTCTCTACCACTACACGGAACAAAACCAAATTCCTTCAGTCACATTCCAGCAGGTAATTTGTGAGTTTTCAGTCACCTCCAATGTTATTCAGAAGCATGAATTCTCGCAGACATGATTCAACCCCGATACAAGTGCATCTGCTTTGTAAGGAGAGACTATTTCACCTATCCCATGTGATGTGAGTAGTGGGGGCATCTTCTGCTTGGCCCTCAGCTTTGTGCAACTCCAACATCTGCTGAACACCCTGTAGATACAAGTGGTGAGAGATGACGTCCTTGACGAAGAGGAGGTCATCTGAACAGCGGGAATGGGACAAAGAGCAGCAAAGCGGTTGGACGCTCACAATTAGTTATTAGCAAAAGGGGTTTGCTTGATAGAATCTCATGTCTTGCTGCTGCCAGGATTAGAGACCTAATCCTGGCTTTCTTCCCCATAATTTACTGTGTGTCCATTGACGCCAAGTCAGTAACCCAGCCAGGTGACTGGCTGCTCTGTCCTGGCTTGGGGCCACTGTGACACTCTGTGCATCTGCATAAGGCTGAGAATTAGTGCGATGCTGCAGAAGGTCCAAACTTCCCAGGTCCAAACCTACCACTGGGGTCTTCTGCTTGCACTTTGGACTCTTGTACAGGCTCTGTCTTTAGCACAAGTCTTAAGGTCTTTTAACCTGATTTTTGTGACAGAGGAGCCACCCCAGTCTGCCCTTGCTTCCTGGAAAACCATTCCTGAATACAGATGAAATGACTAAAGCCTGGTTCTAAAGTTAGGCCTTGGAATGGAGGCTCCATCCCTTGTCCAGGTGGCAGACAGGGACTAGCCGTATCTAGATCAAATGGAAAGGGAATACCAGCAGGTCTGGAAGAGCCTGCTGGAGATACATCAGCAGCAAACCCTTAGGTTGATTGTGGTCAATTATCTGAGGAATTAGCTGCTTGGACTTGAGGCCTTCTGAATTCCTGAATAAAAAGACAAATTCTCTGTGACGAGGAAGTGTCGTTACTCTCCTCTGGCCTGGGGCAGGTGGCTAAAGTTGGCCGCTTGACCGAGGTATCGCTCAGAATTGCAGCCTTCAAAGCTAAAGGCAGGAGCTTCCAGTGTTAAACTCAACACTAATGAGCTGAGATGTATCTTCTGTCCATCAGGCCCTGCAGTGCATGCTTATCAACTGATCCCAGGGTTGAGTTTATCAGAAAACCTGTAGGGTCTGTCACTTCCATGGCCCTTCGCACGGATCGGAGCAGCCTGTGGTCTTGCACGGCAGCGATTTATTCTCCTGCTCCATGGCCTTGTCCCATCTCCCCTGTCCCCATCCTGACAGCCAAGGGACCAGGCCTGCAGCACACGCAACAAAACCTGCCCTTGTAGGGCTCTGCAAACCAGGGCTTCTCCAAACTCACGTTACCAAGATCCATGCTTGGAAAAGCCCAGGCACAGACACTGCCGTGCTCTTCCATGGAGGATCAGCCCTTGGCGCCACCACGGAGATGCGGTTGGCACCCAACTATTCAGTCTGGGGAGATGCTGGGCTGCCCCTCACCCTTCTCCTTCCCGGTGTGAATTCAGCTTCTCTTGGAGCTAGAATTAAACCAAAGAAAACCCGAAGCCGTAGTAGCTTGGCACGGGCAGCCGGTATTGTGGATGCAGTGAAGCAATCCTCCCGGGAGATTACCATCTGTTTACAGAGCACCAGGGCTTTGCAGCGACCTGCCTCGGCTAGATGAATTGTTTTGCTTTGAGAAAACCTCCTGCCTTCTCAGGGATCCGAGGAGATGAAAGCGACACTTTCTTGGCTAAGTTTGCAGCCCCGCAGAATAAAAAGCGCAGAGCGGGGAGACGCGGGTGCGCGGGGTCTCCCTTGTCCCCTATGCGGTCACAGAGGCCACTGTCCCCATCCCCAAGCAGCTTTGCTGCTCATGCTGGTTCCACCAGCCCTGTGTCCCCTAGGGACCTATCCAAGGCCTAGTGCCCAGCTCCCCTTCTCCAGTGGGACAATGTCCCCTGGTGGCATCTGTCACCCACCCAAGGGACCTGCTGGGTGAAGCACTGGCCACTGCTGACCACAGCTGTGGCCCATCCTCACCTGGTGCTGATAGTAGCCCTTGTTGAAGCAGATAGCACTGAAGGAGCAACTAATTGGTTAATTGGCCTAATACTTAGAGCCTGGCAATAATGAGCTTAGGAAGGCCTTGCAGAGTCTCCCGAGGGCCCGCTTGCCCCATCGCCATCCTCATCCCCCAAAACTGCACCATGGTCCTCAGCATCTTGTGCTCCTCTTACCTTCCCGATGAGGGACACGAACTGGTTGTTGAGCAGCTTGATGTCCTCCTTCTCCTGCTCTCTCATGGCTTGGAAGTCAGGGTCGATATCCAGGCGCAGAGGGACCAGGAGCCTCCCATCGATGGAGAAGGAGGGATAAGAAGAGCGGCGGTATCCGCCGGCTCCGGAGAGGGAGTCGTAGGCACCGCTCAGCATCCCCGTGGGGCTGCAGCAGCCCTGGCGCTCCGGGGACGTCCCGGCTGCTCTTCCTCGGCTCATCTTCCCGGCCACCTCCCAGGAGGAGAGGGAACCGCCGGTGAACGCTCTGCACGGGTTAGTCATGCTCAGCCTGGAGCTCTTGCAGCGCCACGGGAGGGCAAAGGAGGGAAGAAAAAAGAGATGAAGTTTTCCTGCTGCTGCCCGAAAGGGAAGGAGAGTAGTGGCACGGCGGGGAGTTTGGTCGGCTTAATTCCCGTCTCCTCGGCTCGTGGGTTGGCTAATGAATTGCAAGCACCTGTTCTCCTATGTTCATTAAACGAAGGAGGGTGGAACCGTTGATGTAATCCAGATCAACCTGTTGGCTTTTTATTTTTTTTTTTTTTCTTTCCTCCTCTCTCTGTACCCTCCTTTCTGCAGGAGCTTGTTTGTGCGGTGAGGGCACAGGCACTCGCAGCAAAAAAACAAATCACTCCCAGGTAATTCGCCGGGCCCCGAGCAGCTGCTTTCCGTAGCCTTAAATGGAGAAGAAAACAGCCCACGGAGCCGGCACCCGGCACGCTTGGGGAGGAAGGTCTGAGCACGGTTACAGCAGGAGCACTTGGCTCATGGAGCTTGGATTCAATCCCTAGCCCTGCCTCGGGGTTTCAGATAAAGTCTGCAGGAAGGAACCGTGCTTTTTATTCCATTTTTTTCTTTTTTTTTTAATGAGCATTTGACTGAGAAAAATCATCAAGCCTGAATTTGCCATGGGCAGGAGTTTGGGGAAAAACAATATCGCCATCATAATTAGAGGATCTCGTGGTCTTCCTCTGGCCACGAAGGGCCATCGTGTGAAGCCCTGTTGCACTGGGTGTCTTAGGGCCTATAGATCTGCTGGTCCAGTTTGAGGAAGACCTAATTGTGGCTGATTCTAGAGGCTATTTGGCCACTTAGGTTGTGGGTTGGCAGTAACAGAGATCTTCAAAACCTCTCGACATCAGATTAGATCTCTGTAGTGTCCGTGCCTGTCTGGGACCTCTCATTCTCAAAAGCCCTTTAAAATCTAGTGCTGGAGACACCAAAACCCACTGGCTTTTAATGAATTCTAGGCTGCTAAGGTGGCACGCCCTTAAATACCTATTTGGACCTAGCCATAAATCAATGTTGGGCACAGCTCCTTTGAAAGCCTTTCCCAGCTTTCAGCCAGTTTCTCCTGAAGGATTTGGGACAGAAAAACACTGATTTCTGCCTCCTTTTGTCTGTTTGCATTGCAAAAAGGGGTGGTCTTCTCCGGTCAAAATCTGGAATTTGTTTTGCAGGAAACCCGCTCTTCTGTGGTCTGGTTCAGCCCCACGTTGCAAAGCAAACGGGGCGTTTTCCTGCCAGGAGATGTCAAGCAGAACGTGGCTCTGTCCCAGACCTGCTTCAACGTGAAGCCCTGCCGAGGATGCAGTGATTTCTATCCCAAGGCCTTCAGAAGGATGCAGAGCTGTCCCATCAAGGAGAGCTGCCCTTGCCTTGAAACGCAGCTAAATATTTTGCCAAGAGCAGCTTATGTTCATGTAACATCTGAACATCAAGTCCCGCACTCATCAGGACTCCTCGGTTTAATCCGGACAGTTTAGCTTAAGGATTAAAGCAAAACGTAGGGCTGGGAGATGACAAAGCCCGTGGCTCTGCTGAGGTGAGATTATCTATCTCATCGTGGGCTGCTTGTTTGTGGCTTTGTGGTTGCAGGCACATCAATGTTCCTGATAGCATCGGGTCACAGGGTCACCTGGCAGGTTTTGTGCTTCGGCTGGTACCGAGGGCACTCGTGATGGCTCCCAAGCAAAGATCCCTCCGAGGGAAGGAGATAGAGGTGAAATTAGGCTGGTTCAGTTTAATAGCAGCTTGACTGGGAGGCTGGGAGCCGTGTTCTTTACGGAGCCGGACTGGATCCCGGTGTGATTGTGTCTTGCGAGATCCCGGGCCGCATCTGCAGGGGAAGCTCCGCGCTGGCGGTTGCTGCATCTGCAACCGCATCTGTCTGAGCATCCATCCCTATTCCTCTTTCCTCTGGCAAAGCGTGAATACTCTTAAGGAAACCATTTGCAAGTGGTTGTGTCTGCTGGCAGGTGAGGATGCGTGGGAAGAACTTGCAGAGAGAGGATGAAGCTGCTTTCTCACCGCTCCTGTCCAGGTAGGAAAGCTCACGGTGCTGCCTCCGCGGGGCTCTCATTTTGATCCAGCCAGAACATTGCAGCTCCCAATGGGACCAAACGTCACCAAGAGGAGCTCTTTGCTCCTGCAGCTGCACCTGGCAAAGCGGGAGCCGTGATTCCATGCCGTTTTTCCCAAGATGGAGAGGGAGAGCCGCTCCAGGGGTGGCCAGAGCCTGGCTGTGGGTTTCGCTGCCATCCCTGCCCCGTGGGAGAGGCAGTGCTGAGTCAGGCTGTTTCTTCCCTTCCTGCCGCTGCTCTCGGTGCTCCTCCTCGGCCAGGTATTCGGCTCAATTTGGAATGGGCTGGGATCCAAAATCCATCTTTGGGATTTGGCCCTGGCCTTTTTGGCTGCCCTGTTGAGCAAGGCGGGTGGAAGGGGAAGATGGGGAGAAGATGAAGGTGGGAACGAGATGGGGAAGGCTTTTGGGGACACGATGGAGGGATTCAGCCACCTCTGTCGCCCACTGCATCCCTGTGCCCACACAGCCAGGTCTGCCTTGTCCCCAACCTCCTCGGATGACGGAGACACTGTCTAAAATCCAGGCCCTTTATCCTGGCCATCTGCAAGACCAGACCCTTCTTAGGCTTACTGGCTCAATATGCTCTCCCCGAGGAGAATAATTTATTTATCAAAGTTCCCTAAGTAATTGCTGTTTATTAAACATGGCTGATGCACGAAGCGTAAACAACGAATCAGCATTTGCCCCCGAGGAATCGGAATGATGAAGTTTAGGCAAGACGGAGCCGGGGCCGAGCGCCGCGGCGCTAATGAGCGGCTCGGCAGGACTCGTTTGAGCCTCGCCGGGCACGCGAGGAGCGTCTGGAGTGACGCATCGCGGGGGAACGGCCGAGACCGCGGCCGGGCAGCTCCGGGTTCCTGTCCCCAGGGAGCTGGGCTGAGGTCACGAGCTTCATTTGGGGCTAAAAAAGGCAAGAGGGGACTTGCTGGTTGTGTTAATTCAGCCTGTCACCCTCGTGCTGTGACGTGAGGATGTTTCCAAGCTCTGTGATGTGCTGGAGATGTGTTGGTTTTCTGGAACCGTGATGAGGGGCTTCGGTTTGGAGAGCCTTGGTCCATGTGGTGGCTCTTCGGCTCCTCCTGGCTCTGCCTGCAGCAGGAATTGTTTATTCCCCCCCAAAACAGGCGTCACTTGCAAGGAATGTGCTGAAGGGCTTGGAAGACAGGCCGGGACCTGCCCACTTCTGCTTCGCACTCGGGAGCTTTCCAGCCTATCCGCGAGCTCACGTTGCTTCCAGGAAACCTCAGGTATTGAACAAAATAATTACGCGGTGCTGGCATGGCCCGTTCCTGCGCGGGCGCCGCAGCCTCGCGGGGCTGGATTCCTCCCTGGCAACCACATCCTGTCGCCTCCTCATCTAAAGGGACTTGTGTTTGTTTTAAAAGCCACTTTTGGGCGCTTGAAGGTGGTTCCATAACCCATGAACTGCTCTGCTGCTCATCCATCCCTCTCGTCCCCATGGCAGCCTCTCCCCCAGCTGGGTGTTTGCCCCCTTTTCCCCTTGGTGTCCTGCTAGAGGAACCTTTTTGGGATCTTTTTGTAGCTCTTTGGAGCCATGACGGGAATGTGAAGGCTCCAAACCCCCTTTCCAATGATCCCTCAGGCTCCCATGGATAAACGGCTTCTCCTTCTTTGGTGCCCGCGCGTGCCAAAGCCGACGCGGGCTGCGTGGATTCGCTGCTGCGGATTTCTCAATCCGCGCTCGAGCCTGTGACTTCATCCCTTGCAGCACCCGCACCCGCCGCCCCGATCGCAATCTGGCCCCGCACTCTTGTGTCACTTTTAATTGGGCTTTTTGTTTCCGTGCTGCGTCACTCGCCCCGGGTTTGCGGTGCCAAAAACGCCGCGTTGCTTCCGCGGGCACTGCCAGCCTAGGCACAGGGAGGCCCTGTGGATATTTGGGAGGCCTCGTGCCTGTTTTGCAAGGGGTAGATTCTCTTGTGGGAAGAAAAAAAGACTCAAAGCATCGAGGTTTGGGGCAGGTTTTTGTGTTGCTTCCACACCGATGTGCTTTGTAAAAGATGCAGCGCAGCCCTTTGGAGGTGCCAGACTTGGCACGCTTGCCTGCTGGGTCACTGCATGGGGACAGTTTGGGATGCCATGGGTTTTGGGGCAGGTTGCCACCGTGCACGGGTGCCTGGAGGCAGAGGGAGGACTCGTGCACGGGCTGCTCTTGCTCCGGCCTTTACGAGGACGGTTACGTGGCCAGGCCCCGCGCGCCCGCACGTGTGCCGGGGCCAGCCCTGCACCCAGGAGCGAGCCCGTAATCCCCGCTTAATCTGCCGCCCGGGTTGATTCATCCGCATTTCAAGTCCTGAGGTCAAATCCGGCGCTCCTGATTCATGCCGGCTGCGTGCCCGGCAAATTGGCAAACTGGAAATTGGGTCCTGCCTCGAAGGACCTCCGCTCCCAGCGGGTTTGGGAGCATCATCGGCATCATGGAGCTGAGCCCTGCAGCACTCGTGACATTTCTCCTTCTCTTTTTCCTCCCTGCAGCCCGAGCTCTTCCACGTTGTCCTTGTTCAAGAAGGAAACCTGCTGCAGGGTTCACCGATGGCCCGGAGGCAGCCGGAGACGTGCGATGACTCTATCATGTCACAGACAACCTGGGTAGGAGCGAGTTCATTATAGTAATTATTATTGTCATTGCCGAATGTATTGATTACGGCAGGGCCTGCCCCAGACCAACCACTCCCTTCCATGAGCGCCCCAGGCTGGCTCCCGCCAGGTCCAAGGCTGCAATCTTGCCCTTTGCTCGTACAGTAAAACCTGATGCCAGGAGTTGGGCTGGGAACGGAGCAGAGGGAATGGGGAATTGCACCTTGCTTCCAGCCTTTGGAATATTTGGGTTAAAAGCTGGATGCTGGAGCAGCGTGTTCGAGCAGGCACGTGGCCACCTGAGCAACGTATCGGTGTGTGTCCCCGATAGGATGAGACCTGTCTGGAATGACAACAGGAGCCTGGAAATATGGAAAGCCAAATCCAGGGAGCTGCTTTCTGCTCATTCCTCTGTTTCCATGTCTGCAAAAAATCACTTGTCTCTGGGAGCTGAGTTGGTCCCTCTGTAAACAGAGATTATCATCTCAGTTTGGTTATCAGAACCATAAGGAAATGGTCATAATAAATTAATCATCCGATTTCTGCCTTCTCCTCCTCCCTGATTGTGACGTGCGGGTGAGGAGCTCGGAGCTCTTCCCAGTTTATCCTGCTTGTCTTTGACTAATTGCTGCTTCTTGGCCTGTCCTGGGTTGTTTGGATGTTCAGAGGCTGAGCTGCTTAGAGAAGACCCCTGGGACCACCGGGGCTTTAACATGCCCCTGTTGGATGTGTTACATTCCTGCAATTCCACGTGGGGAATGGGCTTTCTGCGGATTAATCCATGCTTGTCTGGGAGCTGCTGTCTCTGGAAACCATATCCCTGGCTGCTCCAAAGCGCCCCTCCGTAGGAGATGGGCAGTTTATGCTAAATCTCATGGAGATTTTGCAAGCAAAAGGCCTAAAATTCAGACAAATATTCGCAGTCACCCGCTGGGCAACATGTAGCTTTGTGCTTAGGGAGTGGAGTTGGGCGATATGGAGTTTACTCCTGCCTCTCCCATCTACTTCCTGTCGTCGCGACAGTTTTTATCTCTCCAAGGCCAGGAAAAGTGCTGCATGCAGCTCGGCCTCTTTCTGCATTGCTGCTTTTCTTCCTTAGCAGCATTTATGAAGCAACAAATTGTCTTGGAGAGTTTGGATTTTGCGAAAGCTCTTGGGATTTGCAATCGGGGCCAGAGGTTGCAGAGCAGCTTCGTTCCCATGTGGGCACTGGGATTAAAATAGTTTTCTATTGTGGGAGCTTATTGAGAAACCCAAAACACTGAGCAGCCACCCCAAGTTACCCCTGTTTGCACAGCCCCTGGCTCAATGCAATTGCAAACGGGTAGTTTTGTGTGGTTGCCGTGTTGGCTGCTTGATACTGGGGGGAAGGAAGACCTGAAATTCCAACGTGAGCTGCTGGAGATGGGTTGGCTGGTGTCAAGCAGCCTGTGCTGGTGCTTTGCAAGATAATAAATTTTCCTAAGAGCATTTCTAACTGATGACTGTGTAAGATAATGTCCTTCCTCATCCCATGCACTTCCCAGGAATTGCAGTGATGTTGCTTTTTAACCTGGGCACAAATCAGAATTAATACCTGCAGAATCCCAGGTATTAGTGCACTGGCTTTAGCAGCTCTTAAAACGAGCGGCAGTGAAGCACTCCCACGGTTTCCCTCTGCTCTGGATGGGGTGCATTAGTTTGCAATGCAAGTAATTAAAACAGGAATGTGGGAATATCTTCTCACTATGGCTCTAATCTCATGGCCGTGGGCTGGAGTGAGTGAGTCACGGGCAGAGGTGCTGGTCAAGGCGCAGGCTCCCAATTCGGTCGCTTCTTTCTTGGGTTTTTCCTTTCTCATCCCGAGACATGCAGTTTCCCTAAAAACTAAGCCCTGTGTCAACAGGTCTGTAGGCTTCATCCCAGTCCCCACATTGGAGTATTTTAATTTGTTTGGTTTTTTTTTCCCCTAAGACTTTAGCTGCAGGAACGAGACTCTGCTTTCATGTTAAAAAAAAATTATCCGTCTAATTATGATTATACATAATTAGAACTCTATTTATAGTTATTCCGGCACAATTTCTTGCAATTGTAACATCTTTTAATTTAGAGCAGAGGGCAAAAAAAAAAAAAAAAAGGAGTTTTCGGTAAGTGCGAGAGGGGAAAGTCCGGCGCGTCGGTGGTGGGAGGATGTCAGAGCCGCTCGCGCCGAGCGGGTTCCCCGCCAGCCCGTCTGCCTGGGCTGGGTCTGCTTGTTTGCCCTGTAGCTTATGGCAACGTGCAAAGGTTCCCGCGCGGCGTAAATCCGCCCCGGGCGTAAATCCGCGAGCTGAACCCGCGGCTCCGGAGCGACTGGAGATGCCGCCGGGGCTGCGGCTCCTCTGCTCCCTTGCAGCGGGGCCAGCGGGACCTCTAGGCTGGCTCGGGGGCAGCAAATGGTTTTCAACACCCGTGGCAACCTCTGTTTGTTGCCCCCGCGAGGCTGTTGGGAGCCTCTAACCACCTCTGTGGCCTCTCTGCAGCAAAAAAGCCACCTCGTGATGAGCTGTGCGGATTTCCGAGTGTTCACTTTGTTCAACCTGTTGATTCAACACGTTCAACCACAGTGACGATGGGCTTAGAGGAATCGCAGCGGGTCCAGGAGAGCTTTGCAAGCTCTTGTTGGACTTAAGGTCCGTAATAGCAGGGAGGATGACCAACCCTTGGAAGAAAGGCTGTAAAAAGGAGGGATTTTCCTCACTTTCCAGCCTCCTTGGAGTCGCTGGCAGTTGCTTTTCTAGAAAAATCGCTTCGTTGTAAATAGGATTATAGGGCTGGAGGGATGTGTCACTGCATTGAGTTTTATAGCCCGAGCAGCCCAGGAAGTCAGGCCGAGCGGGTCGCTAATTCTCTGCGTTAAATAACGGCTCTGCCTTGATGCAACTCCCTTTTGGGCCTTCCTAGAGCACGCTGGTGACGTATGGCATGGCACTGGGGACAGCAAGAGAGCGCATTCACTCTCCATTGACTCATAGAAAGATCCGTCTTCCCGTGTTCTTGGGAATTATTGATAAGTTGGAAGCTTTTATTATCAGACTTAGATCAGCCAGAGCCTAAAAGGGAGGGAGCTGCCATCACGGCACGGGAAAAAACCTTGAAAACGGCATTTTTGTGTCTGCTGCTGTTGAAGTGTCACCATGGCTGGGTGTTATTCCCACTCCATGGTGTCACCCTTGGAAGGTCCCTCTCATGAGACCATCAAGATGCTGTTTGTGGTCAAGCCCCTGATTTTAATGACTCATTGCTGAAGCTCTTAGGATCGTTAATCTCAAACCAGGACTGCACTGTGCAAACGCAAACCCTTCTGGGCACTCCCTGCCCGAGCAAGCTTTCAATCCAAACACTGCAAACTAAACACGGCGAGAGAGATAGCCCAGGGGACAGGGACGGGAGGGTGAGGAAACACCGTGATGTTATCAATGGGTGTAATAACATGTTCTTAACGTATAACCTTGCTTACCTGCAGTTTTCTTCATCTTCCACGGGAATGTGGCCGTATTTGATGACTTTAGCCCTTTCTGGGCTGGAATTCCTGCGCGTCCTGGAAACCTTATGGAGCGCTTTCTCCTTGGAGACTCTTCCATGGTCTTGGTGGGCTCTTTGTGGGTGTGCAGGGCTCGCTGTCGTGACACCGAGCACAATATTCGCCGTGGCAAAGCGCTCGCTTCCCCAGGGTGTGGAACCGGTTCGCGCTATCGTGCGTTTTAGCAGACCCGAAGCCCTAGGGGACATTCGCGTGGGTTCGGAGGCTGCTGTTTGTCCATCTGCTTGGGAAACTACGCGACGTTACCATGGCAGCTCAGCAACACAAGGAAACTCTACCTGGGACCTCTTGGAATTGCCTAACTTAACCTGATTCGCGACTGGATTTAGACCTTGTCAGTGCAGAGGCTCTAACTTGCAGCACTGCCCTGGCTGCACAGGGTGAATTAGATTTTTCCAGTCCCTGTTGCATTAAGTTGCTGTCGATACTGACAAAAACACTCAAACTTTGAATGGAAGATGGACCCAACCTCCCCTAGAGCTGGCAGCCATTCAGATGATAAAATGGCTTTTTGTGGATCTAACTCCTGATAGCGCAAATCAGGGTGAGGTTCAGTTCCCTTCCTGCTAAACTGCTGTTCCCTGCAAGGCTGCTGAGAACAGCGCTGGCTTTATGGTGCTTTATCTGACAGCACGACTGTATTTTCCTTGGACGGATTGCCTGATGTTCCAGGCCAGACTTTGAAATCTCATGGCAGAATTTATGACCTGATAGTAAAGGGAACCATCCCTGTGCAGCTATTCAGAAATGCAGAAAGCTCTCGAAACTCTTTTCTCTGCCGCTTCTGGATAAGTGCCCAGAAATTTAGGCTGCAAACTGACCCGTTCCCTTTCCAGTTCAGACTGGCACCCTGGTCGCGACCCACCCAAAACCCCCTTGTTTTAGTGCTAGCAGGAAAGGAAAAGCAAAAATTAAAGCAACGTTGGGCTGCAGTATAGCTGTGTGTCCGAGGATGCAGCTGGGTTTGATTTAGGGGTCGA
This sequence comes from Crypturellus undulatus, assembly GCA_013389825.1. NCBI lineage: Eukaryota > Metazoa > Chordata > Aves > Tinamiformes > Tinamidae > Crypturellus > Crypturellus undulatus. The sequence goes on along the minus strand of VWPW01012196.1, from coordinate 8,020 downwards.
ACCAGGAGCTGTGGCCTCTTATCTCCTTTCTGCTATTGCAAGGGGGGAGCTCAGCAGGGAAGAGGCAAAAATCAATGCACATTCCCTCCTCTTGCTCTATAGCATCCTTGCGCAGCAGGGAACGGGTTGGCCAGGAGAAAATAGGGATCAGTTTTATCCCATTTTAACGCTCTGCCGAGGGATCTCGGAGCAGGTGAGAGCTTGAAGCGGCCAGGCCGCGCAGGGGAGGCGCAGGACAAAGCCAGCTCCGAGCGCAGGGACACGCCAGGTGTCCCCTTTCCGCGCCCTTCCCAGGTTGCCGGAGGGGGGGAGGCTCCAAGGCCCGCCCAGCCGAAGCTGTAAAACCTCTCCTTCTTCTGCCCTGCAGGCAAGCCCAGCGCTCCTAACGGATAAAAGGAGAAGCCAGAGGGAGAACTCGCTCCTGCTCCGGGTCTCCAGCACAGCTTTTGCTCGAGCTTTTCAGGGAAAACGTCCTTGGAGGAGCCATGTCCCGGTCCGTGAGCTTCAGCTCTCGCTCGGCGGCCGTGCCGGGGATCAGCCAAGTGCGGGTCAGCACCGTCTCCTCCACTCGCAGCGGAACCGGCACCGGCTTCGGCAGGACCGGAGGCTTCGGCAGCTCCAGCCTCTACAACCTGGGCTCCGCCAACAAGCGGATCTCCCTGGGCGGAGGCGGCAGCTCCTACAGCGTTCGCTCGGGATACGGCTACAGCGCCTTTCCCCCGAGCTACGGGGGCATCCAGGAGGTCTCCATCAACCCCAACCTCCTGACGCCCATCAATGTGGAGATCGACCCCAACATCCAGCGGGTGCGGAAGGAGGAGAAGGAGCAGATCAAGACCCTCAACAACAAGTTCGCCTCCTTCATCGACAAGGTGAGCGGGCGGAAAAGCTGCTGGCTCTGGGGGTGCTGCTTACGGCAGGCCTGACCCAAAGCTCAGCAGCGGGGAGGTTCATTGTGACACAGATGGGCTCAGGATCAGGTCCACAAGGGCTTGATGTGTTTTACTCGTTCCAATCTGAGAGCTCTTACTAAAGCCCTGCTCGTGTTGCCTTCCACAAGGGATATTGCTCCTTTTAGGCCACCTTTGCTCCCCTATTGTTCAGTATTTTTTGCTTGTAAAACGGGGTGCGGGCTTTAAATCTGAACCCCAGGACAACTCCAGCAAATGTGGAGGGGATTCCAGAGAGGAATTGACCCAGTAGAACAGACCTTGATACAAATCAGGGTTTGCTGTGTTTGTTTCCCCAGACCTGTATCTCTGTGGCTTTGCTCTTTGCAACCCATTCATCTTACGTCCTGTGCTGCAAATTTGAGCTCAGGCATCCTCGAAATGCCAGGAATCCGGACCTGGAGTTCGTGTAATTGGCTGGCTTTGAAGTCCTTGCATGGCTTTGCTCAAGTGTTGGGCAAGCAGATTTTGCTTATCTTTAATTAAATACAAAGCCTCACCTGTCAAGCTGAGCCCCAGAGCAGCACACAATGGACCACCAGGGTCTTTATCACCCTTCCAGTATCTAGGAGCTGCTTCTGAGCAAACTGAATTCCTCAGATACCTTCCCCAGGACCCGAGCTCCTAAGTCACGTCCTTTTGGGGGGACGTGCCAGCTCCCCTTCCTTGCGCTTTCACCAATGACCCCCTGCTTGGTTTTCAGGTCCGCTTCCTGGAGCAGCAAAACAAAATGCTGGAGACCAAATGGAGCCTCCTCCAGGACCAGAAGACCGCGCGGAGTAACATTGCTCCCATGTTCGAGGCGTACATCAACAACCTGCGGCGTCAGCTCGACGGGCTGCTGAATGACAAAGGGCGTCTGGAGGGTGAACTGAAGAACATGCAGGATCTTGTAGAGGATTTCAAGAGCAAGTAATGTATCAGCTTTTCGTATAACGGTACAGTGAACTGACACGTTGGTTGGTAGTGTAGCAAAGATGCCCCCAGCTTTCCTGCTAGGGAGGGAGACCTTTGCCAGTTAGGTGTATATTCCAAGGAAGTTCCAAGGAAACTCCTTGGAAGCTCCCTGGGTTCTTCTAGGCATTGAAAGATGAATTGAATCATCATGGGGTTCACGTTGGGTTGCCTGTTCCACTCCGAATGGCCCATCCAACGTTTAGGAGGTCACTCAGGAGCAGTGAATTTCACCCCAGATGTGGGACATGGTTGTAACCAGCCTTGGCAGAGGAGGAAGCCACAGGTAGTGCAGGAGTTGCTCGTTGTTCCTGGTTTTCAGTGGTTTTCAGGGGCTCCATCCTCCTGACTTTGCACTGAAACCTCCTCATGGACAGCCCTGTGCTTTGGGGTGCCCATTCAGGTCTGTAGGGACAATTAGAGGGACAACAACTGTAGGGAGCTCTGCAGGTTGGGGCTTGTTCAATGAGCAGGTAACGGAGCAGGTGACCTGCAATACGTAAGGGGATTTTCTGTCCAAATCCTGGCTTTTCTATCTAAATTGTGTTGTTTGGGAGGTGTCCCAGGAAGAAAGTAGCCTTTGTCCCTGCCTATGCCCAACCCACCCGTACAGAGGAATGCCTAAAGAAAAAAGAGCTGGCAGACTGGATCGGACAGGAACTGAAAACAAACAGATCTGATAATCCCCAGGGCGTGTAGAGGGAAAGTCAATACTCAGAGTAATTCCCAAGTAGGTGCCTGGGAATGATGTTTCCCCCAGTCCTGCTCTGTTCTGGACTGTGTGCTCATCCACAGCTGCTGGAAATCCACCTTGCTTCCCTCTAAAGCCACAGCAAGGAGCTGCTTTGCACCCAGGGAATTCGTGGCCCTGTGTCAGGTGAACGCAAAGAAAGATGCCCTGATACAGATTTATTTCTCTAGCTTTGGGCTGTCCTAGGAAGTTAAACCCCTTATTTAGTGAGGGGAGGGAAGGCAGGTAGGACTTAGGAGCCTGAGGTCCTAGTGAAGCAGCAGGGAGCAAGGATTCAGGGAGAGAAGTTTGAAACCTGCTTCTCCTCACTGAGGATGAAGAAAATCTGGTCCCTTGAGTTGAATGTCAAAATCCTCCTAGCGCTGCCTGGCTCTGTGGCTCCTCTTGCATATCCTCATTCTACAGAGGAGCTCACTATTGGCTTCTAGAGCAAGGGGGAGATTTGCTCTGTATTTACACAAGACTCCCAGGGCTCATTCAGTCCCTGATTCCTTACCTAGATTGACTAAGGGTGTGGTTCAAAGTAAGCAAAGGGTGGGAATGCTCCGGGTCCGCGCCGGCCTGGCTCCGGGCACGCCAATGCGATAGCGCCCTGGGCTTCCTGGGGCACCTGCCCCGTTAATGGGGAATATCGAGCAATTTGCCAGTTTGTTGGCCGGCTCCATGGAGGCTCCCCCAGGAAATGAGGTTGACAAACCATTCCAGACCATTCCAGAATGAGTTTGACAAATCACCAAACCATTCCAGAATGATTCCAGCTTTTCAGCAGCCTCCAGTTATCCGTGCTGGTGAATAGACTCTAATTCCCATCTGTGCCGTGCTGCAGATTGCAATACAGCCATGCAGATTGCAATACAGCCATGCAGATTGCAATACAGCCATGCAGCTTCCAGGGCACATATTACCCTGCAATAGCCATAAACGCAGTTGCATTGACCCCCGAAGGGACAAGATCCATTTACGACCGCATAGCAAACTGCCAGGGCAGCGCAGAGGGAGAGTTGACATGAAACAGTTGAAACTGAAGTAGCTGCACAGAAAGCAAGAAATTACTGAGCTAGTCATGCAGGGACTGTATAAATAAACAGAGCTGTGTTGTAGCTGTGACAACAGCAATTCCCAAACAGCCGGAGAAGAAAGTGTTTCCTTTCTAATGACCCCTGCTTGACTTAGTGAGTGAGAACTACGAGGCAGCTTGGCTAGCTGGAACGTTGTGTTTCGAGTGCTGTGGTTTCTATTCTCTTCCCTGTCACGCTGTTTTTGGTTGTTTGTCAGGCAGGGTTCAGCTAGCGGATTCTGGCTGTTCGTTTTGGCAGGTTGGCAGCATTCGGTGCTGAAAATCAGGCTCCGAGATCCAGGCTTGCAGGCGGTCTGGATGAGTGAGACTCCACTGAGCTCACAGGGCCGTGGTTTGTACCTGCCTCGGTTCACAGCACCTAAAGGTGAACGTGCCAAGAGTGGCTGTAGCCTAAATGAGAAGCTGATGGGGCTTTGAAGTGAAACTGCTGGGTACAGAATGAGAGTAATTACGCTTTGCTCTTACCAGCACGTGACCACCGCCTGCAAAATGTTCTCAAATGCCTGGAATATTCGCGTGCAGAGTGACAATAACATTCACGAATGCTTTGATCGTCATAGAGGAGTCTGTTAAATGTGTTTGCATCTCTCCTGGGTTTGTATTTGCTCTCTTTAGGGGGGTGGCCAGTACAAAAGATGAGAGCTTCAGGACGTGACTACAGTTCTGCAGGTCATCACAAGGCTCTCTTTTTCTTCTTGGCAGATATGAAGATGAGATCAACAAGCGCACAACAGCAGAGAACGAGTTTGTTGTGCTCAAGAAGGTGAGTGTTTGCCTGTGGTTGCCATCCCCTTGCAGCTGCCCCCTCTTGTTATCCAAACTTGTGTTGGATTTGCAAACCCAGCTCAGTGTGTTGAGCCTCCAGACCATGCAGGATCCTGCACAGCAGCAGTTTCCTGCTCCAGCAGATGTTTTTAAGTCACGATGGGTCATTGGGCAAAGGGATACGGAGAATAGGTGATGTAGGACACTTGATGGGCTCATTGATTTGAAATCATCTAAGGCAGTGTGGGCTTATTCATCTAAGCTACTGCAATTGTCATGGATTATCACTTTTTTTAGGATGTGGATGCTGCCTACATGAACAAAGTGGAGCTGGAGGCCAAGGTGGATGCACTGACAGATGAGATTAACTTCCTGAGGAGCCTCTATGAGGCGGTAAGGTCCTTTCTGCGACCATGTGGTTGACATGAAGCAGCATGTTTCCTTCTAACTAATCATTGCTTTGATGAATTCTTCTTGTCTGCTTCCCCTTCCTTTTCTTCTCAGGGTCTCTCTTAATTGGCTTCCAAAAGAGAGATCCTTAAAAGTCAGTGGTTAATGTTATTGCTTTCAATGCCACTCGCAGGAAATTCGTGAGCTGCAGGCCCAGATCTCGGACACCTCCGTGGTCCTGTCCATGGACAACAGCCGCAACCTGGACCTGGACAGCATCATTGCGGAGGTTAAAGCGCAATACGAGGAGATTGCCAACAGGAGCCGAGCGGAGGCAGAGTCCTGGTACCAGAGCAAGGTAAATTACTGGAGAGAAAGGGCGGGAACGGCTTCTATTACTATGTGCGTCCTGTGTGTGATGAGTGTGGAGCCTGGCTCTGCTCTCCGGTGACACTGTTGCCTGTTGCAGTACGAGGCGCTGCAGGTCACCGCTGGGAAGCACGGGGACGACCTGCGCAACACGAAGAACGAGATCTCGGAGATCAACCGCATGATCCAGCGGCTGCAGGGGGAGATCGATAACGCCAAAGCCCAGGTGAGGAGCTGCCCTCGCTTTCCTGCTGCAGAACGGCGAGTTTGAATGGTTCATCAGGAGGCAGGGCTTAACACATTGTCTTGTTAGAAGCGGTTTGGGGATAGCTGCAACAGGGAAAAACTGTCTTGGAAAAGGTTGGTGCTGAGAGGAAGCTGAATTGTAGGAGAAAATGAGCCCACAAGGGCTTGGGAAGGCAGGAGAAGGCTGCCATGGAGCCATTCCCAAAGGGCATCCGACCCTGCACCCACATTCCTTGGGCCCTCTCCCTTTTTGCATCTCTGTCCACTCCCTTTTTGCAGAAGGAAGCCCCGTGTCTGGGCATGCAACAGGATTTTTACCTCTATGGGAGTTCTGTTTGCTTGCTCCAGGAGTGATTATTGCTTTATCAAAGGGATGGTGAAAGTCAGAGCGGAGAGTGGTACCGACTCTGTTCAAGGGTTGCATCCTGGCTATGACTAAGGAGCCTGCATGAAGCTGGAGATAAACCGTTGTGATTCATCCCATTCTGTTTACTTGGTTTCAGGGCAGGGAGGCTTCAACACACATTTACGAGCAAATAGTAGACCCAGTGCAGCTCCCTTGAATAATGAATGAGAGCACAAAGCACATACGCTCGTTGTGATCCCTTCCTGCCCAAAACTATCCCTATTTGGGGGTGCAGGAGGCACCGCTGAGGGTGCCTTGGACTGTTACCTTGATGTGGCCCCACAGGGGTGTTTTGGGGGTGTTGGTTAAGTGCAGGTCTGCTCCAGTCCATGCTTGTCTTGGAGACCAACAGCAGGAGAGAGAACCCAAGCCTGCATTAACCCTATGGGCTGGGGAGTCTTAGGCAGGGGAGAGAAACAGGGGCAGATGAATCATTTTGTGGAAGGAGATGCATTGGGATGAGATGAGCTTTCCTTTTGCAAGCNGAGAACCCAAGCCTGCATTAACCCTATGGGCTGGGGAGTCTTAGGCAGGGGAGAGAAACAGGGGCACAAGATGGGAAGAAGATGCCTTGGGATGAGATGAGCTTTCCTTTGCAAGCTGCTCTCCCTCTGGCATGGTGAACAGCAACGGTGTGGACATGAACCTCTGGTGGTCTAAGTTAGGACGGTGACTGCAGTGCTCTGCAGAGCCCTGGAGATGTTCTGTAGATGCTGCAAGTCTGTAGGCAGGGGAAACCTCCACTGCGGAGACAGGATTCCCGCTGATGCCTCCCGCTCTGCCCCACAGCGTGCCAAGCTGGAGAATGCCATTGCCGAAGCCGAGGAGCGCGGCGAGATGGCAGTGAAGGACGCCAAGGCGAAGCTGGAGGAGCTCGAGGCGGCGCTGCAGAAGGCCAAAGCCGACATGGCCCGGCAGCTGCGCGAGTACCAGGAGCTCATGAACGTCAAGCTGGCCCTGGACATCGAGATCGCGACCTACAGGAAGCTGCTGGAGGGCGAGGAGAGCAGGTGGGTGCAGCCTGTGGGAATTTCCCCTTGTTTGCATCCTGGGAACACTGCAAGGACCTAATTCCAACTTTTGAAGAGAATGCAGAAGACAAAATCTTGCATTTTAAACTGATTCGTTTTGGCCTTGGAAATTTTTTTAGCACAAGACCCAAACTGGAAGGTGAAAGACTGAATACATTTGAAAATGTCCAAGCAAAAACCAAAGGAGCTCTTCTCCAGGGTGCTTTCACTCCTGCAACAGGAAACTTCCAAACGGATCAGATCAGATCCCCTTGGAGTTAGGACGGAGCTATTGTTGCTCTATATTCCCCCTTTCCTCCCCTTAGGTGATAACACAGCTTGTAAATGTAGGGCCAGAACAAAGCGCTGGATGGCACACTTATCTTGTCTGAATTATTTACAGCAGCAATAATAATAATTCGCCTCCCTTGTGCTCATCCTCGGAAGCGAGGCCCTAAGGGAACACTGAGTAATACAGAGTCTAACCCGTGCTCTTCCCTTTTTTATTTTGCCTTTGTGTTTTTCTTCTCCAACAGGTTGGCTGGTGATGGAGTTGGCAACGTCAACATCTGTGAGTTGATTTTTTCTTTTAATAATTTATAATAGTGCCTCGCGGTGCCCTCGGTTTCTGCAGAGTTAACCCCTCTCTTGCCTGAGAGGCCCTGGGTCAGACCTTGATGTTGACTCTATGGCAGGCTCCAGCCCTACATTTTTTGCATGAAATTTAACTCGGAGGGGCTGGATGATCCTTTGGATGATCCACTTTTAATTTGGGGGAGAAAGTGTGCTAATGGGAAAAGGCAATTGTGTGGAATTACGGGATGCAGAAAGGTGATGTTAGAGGGTCTGTCTGACCTGGGAGGCATTGAGTACTCGTCTTGGACATTGAGCAGATGCTGCCGTCTCAGACGTTATCTACAGCTCTCTGGGCCAGTTGCTCTGCTTTTTATCCCTCTCGTTGCTTCTGGTAGGTGACCCCCTGCCAGATATGATGGGTAGAGGGGAGTTTGGGCTGTGCAACCCTTAATCTGACTTAGCACAGAGATAAACACAGGGAGATGGACTGTGATAAGGGATGAGCAGGGGGTCCTGGCTTTTGTA
>VWPW01012193.1:118455-141807 GCA_013389825.1 Crypturellus undulatus | reverse complement strand
GTGTCACTACAAGGAGCATCCTCCTTTCCGGATGATCTGTGTTGGCTGGATCCAAGCACATTCCCCATCTTTGAGGCATTGGGCTATGCGAATATGAAAATATACAGGGGTTGGGATTAGGGCTCCGCTTCCAGAGCAGAGCAGGAGTTGGGGACAGGACTCGCAAGGGTACTTAGCAGAGAAGTGTATTTTTAAGTCATATCTCAGTAGAGATATGGTTTCTGTTGGCTCAAGGCCTCCGTGAGGACAGATCCCAGCCCTAATGGAGCTCACACGGTTGACAAAGTGGCAGCTGTCTGAGAGCTCCTGTGAGGCTGCTGCATGATTGTACATCACTTTACAGAGACAACATCAAGGCATCACACACAGGGCTTATCCTGAACCCAAGAGCAAGCTAGAGGAACTGAGATTCCTTTTCGGAGCACATCTCTTACTATTTTTATATTTTTCCTGCTGCCAGAATGTTCCCATGATCAGGGCCTCCCAGTGGCAAAGGTCTCATCACCTGCAAGTCAGTGGTGGCCCTTGCCACATGGCTCTGCCGAGGCTGATGGAGCTTTCCCATTTAATACTCTCAGGACAACAATTTTCCCTTTAGCTTTGGAAGCCAAAGCCCCTCCGGCAGATTCACCGTAAGCTGGGAATGACCCTGCTCCCTCTCAGGTGCTGGTGGAATCTCCATGAGGAAATTCTGGAGAAGGTGACAGGCAGAAGGAAAGAGGCCAAGCATTCCTTGGAATAAAAAAACAGGATGAAGATTAGTACCATCAACCACAATGTGTTCTGGTTAAGTGGCTCTGGGCAGGAACGAATGAAAAGCTTCTTGCACTGAGGACTAAGTCTATTTTCAAGCTTTTTTTCCCCCAAGAAGGCAATAAGGAAAATTTTGAAATGCATTGCAAAGAGATTTCGGAAGCATTTTCCATTCTAATGTGGATTTGGGAACATGGAAATTGGCCTGTCCTTTCCTCTCGCCTATGGGCTATTTCGGCTTAATCAAAACTGGGAGAGGGAGGAGTTAAAGTAGAAGAGGAACCTTAGAAATATTCATCCCTGTGAGAGAGACAAGAATAAAATGTCATCTTTCAGCTCTGAAAAAGTTACCACATTGATTTCTGCTTCATAGAAATGAGGTTAAGTTGAATGCATTAAGCTGGCAAACTGGATAATTGCATGTCCTGAAACTGTCTTCGAAACAGCTCTTTTCACAGCAGTGCTCAGAAAATAACTTCATCAATGAGGCTCTTGCCCGTGGAAGCGGCGCCCTTCTCGTGTCCGCCTCGGCACTGAGCCTGTCTTTCCCACAAAGACATCTCCTCATTTTACTCAACGCGTTGGGCAAAGCCAGGCAGCCCTGCACTGCCTTAGCTGTCGAAAAAAGGGGCAGCACAGACCCATCAGGGCCCTGTTTGGGCCAAGTTCCTGCTTCATTCACACAACTCATGGATTTGGTGTGTTCCTCCCCAACCCTGCCTTATTAAATAGCAAAAGAGAGGTGAGGAAATGCTGCTCTTCAAAGCTTTGCCCTTGATATGGGTGCTATGAAGAGTGTCTTCCCGGAAAAGAAGCTTCATGGACAGACGCAATCCCGTTGCTCACCAAAGCCAACGGGCTCAACACAGTGACCTTAACGGATCGCGGGAGCTCTCCAAGAGGCAGGATCCGAGGAAGGAACATGAGGAGTCTGGGAAGAGCGGAATGAAAGGCTGGAGCAGCAAGGAGATCTGCAGCCCATTTCCACCCCCCCGGGGAGCTGGGACTGGTCGGGGCAGGCTCCGGGGCAACGCTGCCTCCCGGGAGCAGATCCAAGCCAAAAACACCCGGAGACAGCGGATGATTTTCACTCCCTGCATGTGAACTACGGACTCGGAGACAAATGGCTCTCGGGCCACCCTGTTCCTGCGGCTCCTCGGGCCACCCTGTCCTGCGTCGTGCCCTCTCGCTGACGCGAGACGCACTGCCAGGAGGTGACTGCAAAGCCCCGGCTCCCTCCTTTCCGTGCCGCGCAGCTATGCAGCTACTCAAATATTTGCTTTGCTTCTTATAATTCATTACAACCCATTTTTTATGATACTCTCTTTGACCATGCTCGCTGCCCAAGTGCAAAGCGTATTTTGCACGGTGGCAGCAGAGCTTCCTGCTGAAGGGAAGCTCCAGCAAATCCCGGGCTGGCCTTCCCCCTCCTGAAGGGCAGCAGGGGCTGGATCTGGAGCTGCCAGTGGCCAACTATGACTTGAAGGGGGAGCAGCTCTTTCCTTCCTGCCGCCTGCCCTGTCTCTGCAAGGATATTTTGCTGCATGAGAGAAAACAGTTTAATCTAAAAGGCTGCTGTAAAATCTTGAGGATTTTACCATCCTCTTGCAACATGTCAGCAAGAGCTTCATGCAGCAGCTGCAGTGCAGCTGGGATTTTCTCTGGAAGATGCTCGGGTTGGGGTCACTTTTGTAGCGCGGGTGCAATTGCTGTACCTTGCATTATGGCTACAGTGAGCCCCTAGAATGACATTAAAGACAGAAATGCCTTCAGAAATGCAGTGGTGCAAATTTAGCAAGAAACTCGGCCCCCACCTCCCTTCCTTGCCGCATCCCCAATGTTTGCTGAACCGGAACTTACCCGTGAGCAAAGGTTTTCACGGATGCCCACGGAGCTCCTCGCAGAGCGCAGACGGGCTTGCCCCTTGGCTGCAGGAATTGTGCTTAACTTCCCCGCTCCCAGGAGCCAGGTAAGTGTTGAGCCTAAAATTGCATCCCTAGCCACCGGCCGCATTAATTTAAGGACGCTGCAAATAGGTTAGAAGGACCTAAAGGAATTAGCTGTTCCAACCCAAACAAAAACCAACGGGGAGCTGCATTCTCACGGGCTGTGCAAGCTCCCTCCTGTTTTTTTCAGATGCTTTCTATCCTTGGCATCAAGTTGTCCGAATATCTCCGAATCTTCTCAGAAGTGACGTCATCGTTCAGCTGACACCACGTGTGGCCAGAATGGGACCCTGCGAAGCCGCATGTCCCTTATTCTAGAGCTCCTGTGTCATGTGCAGGCTCAGCAGAGGAAGAGGGCGGCGCTCGGGAGCCTTTTCAAGTTTTTCTGAAAATCGCCAAATTGTCCTTTCCTTCAGGGCTCAGCGCCTAAAATAAAAAACTGTAACCTTTCTCCAACAAAAAATGGAAAACATCCCTCACTGGGGGTCATTATCTCTCATGATAAATATCAAAACCAGTTAAATCCTTTCCTTACCCCAACATTCCTTCACACACACAGATTTTAAAATCAAAATATTTTGGTTGACTTAGCCTGTCTGCTGTTTGGAAACAGATTTATAGGGGTAGGATTTTAATGGTGCCCTAACAAATGCTCCTTGATTGCAAGCCACAATGGTCTGAGCTTAAATACAGGTTACTGCATTCTGGCACCAAACTCTGGGATAGATGCTGCAAAAAAAAAATAGGGAGAGCTCAGCAAATTGGTCTCAGAAAACAACTGTTTCAATCAATTTTGCCTATAAAAACCTAAAGGGATTTTTTTGCTCACAATCTGAGGCGCCCTGTTTCATTCTGATGGGATATATGGGCTACATGGCTTTATTCTGTTCTATTGCTTCTGCCGCTGACCTTGAGCAAGGCTTTGGAGGATGTTCCCGTGCGGTTTGCCTTTTCCCAAGCGTTTTCTCCAAGCGGGCGCTGTGCAGGCCCAGCTCCCGGCTCTCCGTGTGCTCCGGATCCTGGGAATGCTCCGAACGGCTCCCGCTGCCTCGCTGGGCTCCTGAGCCAGGCTCGCCGCCCCTTGCCGGACGGCAACCGTGCTCCCCGCTGCAGCGCAGACAGGGGCAGGCACTTCCAAAAGACCCTATTTATATCCTGTCCTACTGCTGAATCCATTCGTTAGGCCACTCATGCAAAATGGATAATGCAAATGAAACTGCTACATTTGGAATTTAAGCTTATTTTTGTACTCCGGTGCATATGAGCACGTCGGGTTGTTTTCTTCGTCTTCCTGAGGGTGTTTGCCCAGCAGCAGGGCCCAGCGCTACCCTCGACTGCAGCGGAGACGCTCACGACACTTGGGCACCTGCTCTTGGGCAGCCTGCCCTGCTCGGGCGGCTTTTCCCAGTTCACCTGCTCCTTTGTGAAGGGCCTGGGAGAGGACAAGACCCCCCGGCAGATGGGGATGCTGCATGGGGACCCCTCATGCAGCGGAATAGGGCAAGGGAGCAAAGTAGGACACATAAACATCTCCCTGCAGCGACATCTCCTCGCAACAGGCTCTGCACATCAATCTGCCCCTCACAAACGCTTTGGACAAGCCCAGGCCAATCCTGCTCCATCCTGCAGGAATTAACACCTCCGAGTCATCACTGTGAATTGTGTCATTGATCTGCGCAGTGAGGAAAAGCCAACGTGAACTTGGTGTCCGTGGGCAGACACTTCAGAGGGGGCGGAAGACAAAATGACCACTGAGCTCCACAGATTACTGCCCTACAGAGACAGAATCACAGAATCATCATGGTTGGAAAGGGCCTTCCGAGGCGCTTCTCTCGCTGCCTGATTGCTGCTCCGAGGCAGACACTGCGCCAGTGAGAAGGACTCTCCCTTTCCCCTGCCCACCTGCCTCCCCAAGGGGAAAAACCTCCGCGTTTCCTGCTCCTTCTGGAGGCACCATCCCTGCAGGAGCTTCTGCTGCGGGCGGCCTCGGAGAGCGCCCACCGCCGCCTGCAAAAGGGCAACGTGTCCCAGCGGGAGCAGGAATAGCTGCTCGCTGGAGTTGTGCGGGAAGCAAGACAGGTCCCGGGCATCCCCACCGGGGAGCTAGTGAGTTTACATTGTGCTGCTGAGCTCCAAACCAGGGCAGAAAGACTGGGAAGATGAAGTGGCCTCGACCAGCTTTCCTTGTCCTGGGAATATGTTCTTGGTGTGAACAAGGCTGCAGAAAACTCTCTGCTTTGGAGAGCACTAAGGTTAGACAAAGTAATTCATTCTTTTAGCAAGGAGATGGCTCCACTCACTTTAAGCCTGAGGACTTGTCCTGTGCACAGGAACCCACTGGGACTGGCCCAGGGGCCGGGCTGGTGGGTGCTCTTGCTTTACACCAGCCTTTAGGCAGAAAGCATCAGTCTGCAGACTGCCTTTCCTGTCCTTCTCCCCTTAACGAGGTGTCATTTAGAAAGCAAGATGGTTGTAAAAACACCACCAAGCCCTTTCTGCAGGAGATGAACACATAACCAAGGAGGCTGCATGGGTGAACACCACAGGTTCCTGCAGAGCAGCTGCCTCTAGACCCTCTGTCTGCCCAGCTGCTCCCCTCGCGTCTCTAGAGCTGCCCAACTTCATCCTCCTTCAAACACCTCTGTGCTTGCTCACCTCTCACACCTCGTCAACGCCCCAGAATTGTACAACCACCCTGAAGGAGACAGCAGAGCCTCACGTGACTAAGCAACAACCCATCGAAGGCCCTCGGGAAGCTGTTAAAAGCAAAATATTACTCTCAAGATGCGCTGCTTTAGCATCCACAGTGTGATCAAGTAGCAGAACGGGCCTTTGCAGATAAGAGATGAAGGCTGCCCGCACAGCACAGCCTCTGCTCACCTCCTCCCACTGGTGGATGTAGCGGATGAGCCGGGAGAGCCGCAGGAGCCGCAGGAGGCTGAGGATCTTGGTGAAGCGCACGATGCGCAGGGCCCGCGCCGTCTTGTACACCTCGGAATCGATGCGCGTTTCCACGATCAGGAAGATGTAGTCCACAGGGATGGAGGAGATAAAATCCACCACAAACCAGCTCTTCAGGTACTTCATCTTGATCCGCTGCGGGTCCAGGATGATCTCCGTGTTGTCCTCCACCACAATGCCTGTCCGGAAGTTGAGGACAAGGTCAATGAGGAAGAACGTGTCCGACACCACGTTGAAGACAATCCACGGCGTGGTGTTTTCGTCCTTGAAGAACGTGATGCCCACGGGTATGATGATCAGGTTCCCCACCATCAGGAGCAGCATGGTCAGGTCCCAGTAAAACCTGGACAACAAGACAGAGACACATGAGATTAGCCAGGGGGTGGGAGAACAGGGAGCCCCGCTCAACAGAACCGACCTGCTTTATGCTGCTCTATTGCCACGCGTTTCCTAGGCTGTGCTAGGCTGCCACAGGTATTCCCAGTGCCCAAGCTGCTAATGTAATTAAGCGCTTAATATCACAGGGACACTCATATTCTCACTCTCAATGCGAGTATCATTCTTCACTCATGCTCTGTCTCGGCGAGTACAGAGAGGAATCGGGTGCAGGACTGGACACAGTCGCTTCAAAACTCTGACTGCGACTTCAGGGCAACTCGAGGAGAGACTTCAGTATTTACACCGTGATAAGGAGAACACAGCTACCACAGTGAGGCTTGCAAAAAGAGAGAACAGGTTTTGGAAGGGCACAAAGTTAGCGTGCCAGACAACCACTTGTTCCCGCTATCTGGCTTGTTCCTCATGTCTGGTCCATCAGAAGCAGCTAGTGCTGCCAGCATCGGGGCCAGGATGCAGCTGGAGACCCTGCTGCGATCCACGGTGCTCAAGCAGATTTCTTGCTGAGGCAAAATTACCCTGAACTTGGACTTATGGAGGTCTCTAGAGTGATGCCCAAACTCCTAGTCATACCAAAACAATCAGTAAAGCTCACAGTCACGGACACCTTTCATCTGAAAAGCAGACACAGACAACACTGTACTACTGTGCCAGGAAAACATAGACTCCAAGAGGCTTATATTCTCTTCAGGGGCAAGTCAATATTATTCTGTGGCCCTTACGAGTACATTTTGATTTTGAAGGGACACACGATCTGTGTATAGTCCCTTAGTACTTAATTATCTTTATTTATTTATTTGCAAGATTTTCCCCAGGTCTTAGTGTAAAAGTCCACAGTCACATGATGTTGCTGCAACGCTCCCCCAGTAAGAACAGAAAACTTTCCTCAGTTTCATATTTTGCTGAGGACTTTCACAAAGCAGCGCTCCTGCCTAGCACAGCAGCGCTCCAATCCTCTCCACATGTTTCCCAGATGGAGATGCCAACGGGTCGTAGTGTCCTATTGCCAAGATTTCATCATTTCTACTGTGTACACTATAGGGCAGTTACTATTACACCATGAGGCATCGTAAATAATTTAGATTACGATGCACTTGTCACAGTAAATGAACAAAGTAAAGAACAACTGATTATTTGGGTTGATTGCTTAAACTGCTGCTGCCTCCCTGACATGGGACCGTCAGGAAAACGCCCCGGGGGACACGGGGATCCTCAGAACCTGGATCCGGGTCAAATACGGATGGGGCTTCTCATCCTCAGGCTGTCAAACTCATCAAAGCAAAATAGAAAGGGCAGAACATGCCTCCAAAGCCTTCCCTGTAGAGGTTATCTCTCCGTGATAGGAACATAGCACTCTGAAGGATTTGTAAGGCATGTTAAGCCCCAACTATCACACATGTAGAGCCAAAGCAGCCCACGCGGAGCTCATACCCCATGTGTTCCCAGGATCGGGGCCCAGCAAGACATCCTACAGTGATAAGTATAAACCCAAGCTGCCGTTTGCCTTATTAAGGGCCTGAGGTGACACTGCAGCTTTCCCAGTCAATTAATCTCAGAAATGGCACAAGAGCAGGAAGCCTGGAAGCAGTGTGTGTAATTACTAAGCACAAATACCCCCCGGACTGTCACCCACGGTCAGTTGTCCTGCACCCTCACCTACAGCATTTGTTGCTATCCCAACTCTGGGACCATCCAGGTTGTTTCCCAGAGGCTTTGCAGTCCCATCTGCAGCTTCCAGGGATGCTACTGAGAGTCAAGGCTTGCTACGGGGACAAGCAGAGATAAGGTGCTAAAATTCACTTCTTACACGTGTTTCTTAAACCATGATTTCCCTCAGGAGTCTACTAGAGACCTGAGTATTGTCACCGACTTCCTTTGCTTTTGATATTTAGGAGCTTTCACTTACAAACCAGAGCTGATGATAACCCCTTGTATCCAGTGCTCTGACTAATAAAAGGGCATCCAAAGCGACAGGAAGGAGACAACCTTCAGGCTCTAGGAAAGAAGTCAAAAAAGCTGAAAATCACCAAGAATTCGGTGTATACACTACTCCAGCATAGCAAACCCATGTGGGACTCAAGGCAAGCTCCCTTGAAATGAAAATGAGCTATTAGGGCCCCCCACTCCTGCACATTTTGACGCTACGGGTGGGTTAAGCACGAGGTGCTCAGGCTGCATCCAGAGCAAACAGAACCGCTCTGCAACACCGATACCAGCCACGCGTCACTGTGTGCTTACACCGAGGAACATCATCCCACTGCCTGTAAATTATTGGCCACGGTGCGTAACGGTCCGTGTGATGTATGTAAGGGCGAGCACCGGCTATTAATAACCCGTGTTTTCTGCATTTCTGCTGTTCCTTTCACCCTGGGATTCCACGGAGCTGACAGTGATGAAACTGGCTCCCCAGCACCCACGAGAGCAGACGGAGCTGTTAGCCCTGTCTTACAGCTACAGAAGCCACATGGCGAAGTGGAGAGAACGGCATCTGCCCACCTCGGCCCGAGGCAAAACAAACACTCGGATCTGAGCTCGATCCTCGAGTCTGAGCAAACCTGAAACTTGTCGTCTGTCTCAAGCAAGAGTCTAGCACAGATTCAGCTCGTGGGCACAGGCACTGCATGGGAATATGTGCTTATAGCACAAGGTCGATTCACGAGCATGACCACTTTATAGGTAGTAGTTTGTGGTTTTGACCGTGGCAGCACGTGCTCCCTTCTCACGGCCACGGCTTAAAACTCCTGTTTTGTCTTTTAGACCATTTTCTCTGAATCCAGCTGGCAGTTTTACTCGAGGAGAGCTATTTTCTACAGTCTCTATTTAGCCCTTCACTTCGATTATCCACAGGCTACATAATTGCTCACCTAATCCCCTCCGAACACTGCCGACTTCCGTGCTGTGTTTGCAGTTTAACGCATATGCTCACGTTAGTCCTTAAAAAACATAATATCCAACGAGCTTGTGATGAGTGGAAAATTAGCAAAGCTCTTACGGTTACGTAAGGGTTGGTGGTGGCATTTGCAGCCCGAGCAAGGTAGCACGTTGGCTTCCCATGGCTTCTGCTGCCCATTTTTTAACCCAGCGTCACGTCAGTAACCACCACTCAGCACCAGGCCCTTCGCAAAGCCATGCCTGGGCATTAATGAGCCCCACAGACCCCAATAACGAGGCCCTGTCATCTTGCCTTACACCTAGGGAGACTTTGGTATACAAAAGATTGAAGTGACTTCGTTGGAGGTCGGACAAAGCAGGAAATGTGGATTCCTCCTTCCCAAAGCATTTCCCAGCCATGTTCTGTACTGTAATTTGAGCAGCAGCACCGAGGGGAAAATTTCCATTCTCTTTCACTGTAAAAATATAAATACACAGCTCACATGGTGATCTTCTCATTGCAGCTGTAATACCTGACAATTTGCAAACAGCACAGTAGAGGCATTGATGCATTTACCCTACTATATCAGAGCACATTATGATTTATGGCCTTTCTTTAACTTAGATTAGGGAATGCCTGGTAGCAATAGGAGGCCCTTTAAATGATTAGTTCATTGACGCTCCCTACGATACTCCCAGCCTTCTTGCAGAGACAGAGATTTGCAGGACGGAGACATTCCCAGGTGGGAACTGAGGCCTCCCAAGGGAGACCTTGCGCATCAGGACCCTGCACAGGAGGCAGGTCGGGTCAGGGGTGCTGCAGATGACAGTTCTGGACAGCTAAAGTCAACTTCTGTCACCTCATCCTGCAGCGCGTTCAACAGCGATTGCATAAGCATTTTTAAGCTCTTTTTGGTGCAATCTGCCACTCAGTAAATGCAAATGTATTGCAACACTTTACGCTATGTTTGTGTCACTCAGAGCCAACGGGCTCCCGTGCTCCACTTCCAGGAGCGATGAGACACAAATTTGCCCCATGGATGAGGAAGGTCCCACTGGATCCCTCAGTTCTACTATAGGAGCGGTTCTGCTCCGGGGCTTCCTCCGCACACCCATGCCGCATCCTCCGGCGCTAAGGACTTCCCAAGAACTTTCTGTTTGCCCTGTTTGAGCAGGAACCCCCGTGCTCGTGCTGCAAAGCTCAACTGCCTGTTCAAATCCCAGCACGCTGCACTGATAAACAGGGCCCGACTGCCGCCCCCGTGCTTAATGCCAAGGGTTTTCAAGGTGGTAGATGTGTATTGATTTAAGAGCGCTCCCGGCATACATTATGCATAAGATTGACATGCTAAGGGCCCGGCAATCTGCATTGTTTGATCTTCTGAAGGCTCCCGCTTGTATGAATATGGAAGAGTTCCTCTTTGTTTGCTGCTCATTGATCCAGACTTTGACCCTTCTGTGTGTGCGTTTATCTCTGATGATTTAATAATGAAAAAGACCAACACACCGAGGGAAGGAAGGAAGGAAGGAAGCCCCTTTAAGGGACTTATTGCCATGGCAACTTGCCATATGTTGTTCTTGTTGAGAATGAAGAGATCAATAAAGGCTGCAGCTTCCAAGTCACCAGGAATGTGTTGTGGAATGCTAAGGACTGAGGCGCAGGGACCTGCATAAGTTGTGACATTATGAAGTTCAGGCCCTGGCCTGAATCCAGCAGGCAGCATGACTCAGATCCAAACACCTGGGCAGGCTGTTCCATAGATGGATTTGGGAGGGAGCTCTGAATTGTCCCGAAATGCAGGGATTTGGGGGCTAACGTTACGATTTGTACCCAGACTGGATCCTTAGCTATTTCGCCTTGACACGGCTCTGTTGACAGCACAGGATGGGGATGAGAGCCTCTTCACTAGGATCCCACATTTACTAAAATTAAACGCTAAAATAGGGCAGAGGGACGATGTGAGTCACACACCGATGCATTGTCACATGGACGGGAGATAAGGATCGCAGCGGAGACGGTGGAGGGCAGCGGAGGGGACGCTCCGCACTCGGCTCGCCGGAGCTGCGCTTGGGATCCGCTGGTCCCTGCTCCTTCTCTGCGCTCGTCCTGCACCAGAGCAAGGATTCCTGGCCATGAGGGATGCTAAAATATTCTTCAGGGATAGAGCGGAGTCCCAGCTTGGCGCTCATCGGGAATCAGGGTGCCCACATGGAGAGGGAGCTGAAACAGGAGGTCTCTCCTAACAACATTCCCAAGCCCTTATACAGGCTCGTAGGGCCAGAAAGGTTTGGGAACCACCATAACCTCAGCCTGCACCACCAGCACGAGCATCTGCACCAGGAACCAGCCCACTAAACAACCAGTTTGCTGAGGTGAGAGGCTGGCAGTTACCTCCTCTTGCTACTAACTGGAAGACCAACAGAGGGGAGGGGCCCTAGAATAAAGGGAATAAATATTCCCTTCAGGAGTAAATCAGTTAAAGAAGCTTAAACCACCTCACAGTTGTGAGGGTTTATGTCTCTGCCCTATTCAGGCATGTTTAATCTGCTCCAGCCCCAGAAGTACTAGGTTGGGGGAGAAAAGAGCTTCACCTTTTTCCTGCTGGACAACAGGGTGGGAATCCAGAACGCCTCTGGAGACAGGCAATGGGAAGGTGGTTTTTCAATAGTCTGCTGGAAAGACTAAAGGCCTCGTCTCCTGCCTGTCATCGGAGTTACTCCATGAAAACAACGGGCAGGACAACCCTGATTTACACCAGTGCTTCCAGCCCCGGTGGGAAATGTTGACCCTGGATCCCTGCGTTTCTGCTGCAAAGGCAGAAGCCACCTTCGTCCCGCGCTGCTGCTGGCAGCTGCTGCCTCCAGCCCCGGTTCTCAGGCTGGACCGGAGCACGACGCATCCCGCAGGCTAAAGCCGCCGGTGCCGGGGCCGCTCAGGTGTCCCCGCCGCAGACACGGATGAATCACCCTCGAAAAACGCAGCAATTAGGGAAGGAGAAAAACACCCAATCCCTGGACTATTTCAGGTCTCGGAAGAAACACACTGTGCTAAGGCTACGCTTATCTAAGGCATCCATGTGAACCCTCCATCCCCTCCAAACGCTGGCGGCTGAATTAATCCCTGTGAGGAAGGGCAGTGCGTAGATCCCGGCCATGAGGCTCAGAGCAGCCGGCAACAGGGGCATGAGGCGCCCCGGGGATGGTTGGGAACCCTTCCCTTAACACATCTGCGGCTTCTGCCAGCACTTGGGGCACGGATGGGTCCCTCCGGCTCCTGCCGGGACAGACCGCGGATTCCTCCAGCTTCGGCTCTTCTGCATGCAGATCCCATCCTTGTGCCGTGCTGGGGATGGGCAGGGAATTCTCCTGGAGCCATCCTCTAACCCACTTGCAGGGCCTCCATTCCCCCTTTCCAGCACTTTGCTCTGGTTAATCAAACTTCCCAAGCAAGTTCCTACTCAGGTCTCTTCTTTCCTGACCATTCGGAATCCCCACTGGAGTTTGCACAATATATCTCTCTTAAAAATATATATATATTTATGCATATATATAAAAAACATGAAAACTCTGGCTGCACAACACAGCAGCTGCTCACTCCAACTATATCAGGGCTCGCAGTGCTGCTCCTCCGATGTACACAGCACGTTTCTGCCAGAGGCATCCGGACAAATAGTGACGGGCACCATTAGGAAGCGCTCAGATAAATCTTTTCCAGTATGGGCTGGGCCTGATCCGCTCTGTTTAAGTCAATGGAACTCAGCCACCGAGCCCTGGGGGAGCAAGTGCCAGCCCTAAGTCATTGCTTTGATTAATTGTTCTTGGGAAGGCAGAATTCATTAGGTATTCAGCTCAGCAATTAGAAATACATATATTTTTAGAAGGAACAACCTGCCAGAAACAAGTTGTTTCAGAAATACGTTCAGATTGATGCAGCCCATTTGCCACGGCTGCATGAGAGGGAGGCTGCCCGTTCCCGACTTGGGGCAGCGGGACGCGGCAGGGACCCTTGGGAACTGCACCGCTGCCGTCCGGCTCCGGGAGCAGCTCTCACTTCCTCCCCGGGTTAGTTTTCCAGACCGCAATCAAGAATAAATCCCCTTTCCTACAGCACAGGACAGCTGCAAACAGAGGGAATTCTGCCTTTTTCCAGATGCAAACTCTCCAAGGCCGCATTCCCTAAATCCTGGAACATACTTGGATGTTTTTCCTCCTGCTTATATGGGTGCCTGCCCCGAAGCTGCTGCAGCAGGCACTGACGCAGCCCTTGATTTCGGCAGAGCAGGGATACGCTGTCGCGTTATGGAAATTAGCTGGGAACTTGTGTCCTTCAATAATGCCCAACTCAGTGATTTCAATGGTTCCTCTTTCAATTTTTAGCTAATCTACTCCCTCTGTTTAAAAATAGCTTAGTAATAAGCAAAGCAAAAGCTAGTGTTTTCCTCCCTGCTCTCCTAAATTAATCCCCCTAGGAATACAGTGGATGTGACTGTACGTGTGGATGTGGCTGGTGTCAGGAAAGGCAGAGAGCGGATGCGCTCTGCTCGCACCTAGGGGCCAAGGCGCTTGACCCCATCAGATGCTCAGAATCTCGGTTACGGGTCTCCTTTAAGAAAGACAATGTTGACTCCAAGGTAATTTTTTGCGGGCAAAGACAGGAAATTCCATGCTCTAAAACGCTCCCACAGCAGCAGGAAAGGGCAGCCTCCCCGACACCCGCTTTGCAGACCTGTTCCATGACACCGAAACGGGAACAGACTCTTGCATGTAGCAGCGTGGCACGGTGTTAGCAGCTCCCAGACGGTGCTAGACACAGTGACCACATGCGCCTGAGACACGGATGCAACAGGGATGCGCAGGGAGCAGCGACGAGCGGCCCTGCAGGACCCTCCTGCCATTCCCTCGCCCAGGAACCTCATGTCTGCCGAGGAAAGCTCATTCCGAAGGAACGACAGCTTCTCCTTTTCTATCCACAAGAACCCAACAGGTGAAGGGACCTTAATCAGTGCCGCACACAGCAGAACTGCCTAAGACTGCTGCTTATATGATTATCCATTGGAAATATCCTCCCTTTCGCAGCTAATAGGGAGCACACGTATTTTCCCTTTGAGAAATGGCTAGCCAAGAGGTTGTGCTATGGGCAACCAAATATCTCTTTCTCTGAAGGACAACACACCTCAGAGGCAGCATTTGGGACAGAAACTCAGCAGTTAGGATACGTACGGAAAGCAAAGCCTAAGGTCTGTTTGCTGGCCAAGCTGAGGGGTATGTGAATGGCTAGTGTCAAGGCAGCTGGCCTGGCTCTTTCACAGCTTGTCCCTGTCCATCTTATCTAAAAGGACTTGGAAAAAATGCTGCTGGGCAGCAGAGCGTGTGTGTGCTGATTGCACCNAAAGGACTTGGAAAAAATGCTGCTGGGCGGCCCTTGCGGAGAGCACGTGTGTGCTGATTGCACTGGGGAAGTGCTCAAGAAAGCTCAGCCTTGTGAAATGAAATCCTACAGCAGCTGCCAAAATCCAGACCGCAGTGGGCAGCAACCCCGAGCCCCACGGCACACGCGGCTCCCAGGGATCAGCCTTTCCTACATGGATGCGCATGGAAAAGCGGCATCTTTCAGCATCCAAGGGGGAGCCGACAGCCCTGTCATTTCCCACCGACCGCAGGGGTCTCTGCCCCACGACGGGCTCTGGGCTGGCAGCGGGGGCTGCGTTTCTGGGAAACTTCTTTTTATTTTCTCACTTCTGCAATTTCAGCTATGGGAAAGAGACAGCTCGAAGCCGCCTATGTGCTTTGGGGTGGAATAGAGGCGGAGGGCCGGACCCGGGCACGCGGGGCCCCACGCTCAGCCCTGCTTCGCGCGTCCCTGCGCACGGCGCTCACGAGGTGCCGTGCTAATAGACGCACTCCCCGTGTCATGGATTAATTTCCAAAGCAGACTCATTCACACACACATAACACATCCACCCACATGCGGGAATGCTTAGACAGACACAAACCCATCCAGCAGCCAATTATTTGGGGTGGAACAGCTTGTATTAGCTCCCGCTGGAGCTTAGCCGTAATTCCAGCGAGCTGGCGAGGCCGCGCGACGGCTCCCGCCTGGCTGCGGATCGCCGAGCAGGGCAGGTGATGTCAAGGCAAATGTTTTTTTTTTGTCTGCAGTGCAGATTCTGCCATGTGAATTTACTTGCAGATGAGGTTTCCGGATGCCCTGCTCAAACACCAGGCACCCTAGACCATGCCCACACAGGCCAGGTTTAGGCAGAATTCCCGTCTGTGGGAAAAGGGGGGATGCGGCCAGCAGAGCCGTCCCTGACCCCTGTGTGCTGGCCACAGGAGCCAGGTCTTTTAGGCAAGAGTGGTTACAAAAGCCAAGAAGCTGCTTTTTTCCCCAAAGAAAGAGCAGTGAAACTCGCTCGACTCCTGTCGGGAGCGGAAAAGCTGGAGTGTTCTCCTTGCAGGACATCTCCGACCCCGCGCGGGCGCTGTGCAGTTCTCAGCCAGATACAAAGCACAAACCCTGCCTCGTTTCCTTCCCCGTGCTGCCTTTTTCCTACTTTTCTCCCTGGTCTCGTTCTGCACGTGTCGCTCGGTGCAGCATCGCGCATGGGACCGGGCACGTTTTGGCCACCAGCTCCTGTGCTAAAGACGACACAGGAACCAGTTGGTCATTGACCATCTCTTCATTTTTATGGCCCTAAGGAAAGATGGCAACAGATGAAAGCGAATCTGCTACAGCATGCAAAGAACAATCATGAGGAAATTCTCATGAAACTACCTTGTAAATATTAACTATATCCTTGTTGTCACCCACTCTGGCGTCTCCTGTTAACTTAAAACCTCGTGGAGTTCTGTGGCACCTTCCGTGGTGCCTCCTCTTAGTGGAATCATCACCCGCCTTCCAACTTAAGGAAACCGAGGAAGAAATTGCAGCGCTGCTTGGTCCGGAGACCTCGTCCTGACTCACGGTCTGAAAGAGGAGTGTTTTTCAGAGGAAACGTCTCACTGCGAACAGCCCAGAGATCACGGGAACAGGCCTTGCTGCTGGAGGAAGGGGTTACCTAAACGTCTCTGAACAGAACTTAAATCAATCATCTGCACTGTAATAACTCTGAGCCTCCTGCAGCACGGAGCTAATAAATGCCCCAGGGACACACGTCACCCACAGAGCACATGGGTGTCCTGAGGACACACGCACCAAGCAGTGACGGCGCCACCAGGCAGGTGCTGCCTGGTTTGGGCTGCGGTCCCTCCACCTCCAGAAGCAGCCGCAAGAAGGGGACTTAGCACTTTCCACACTGGGACAAACCCGGGCGCTGCTACAAACCAGGGAGGGATGAGGAACATTTCCAAGGACACCACACAGCTGTCAAGGTTGGTCATTTTTGCAACCCTTCCCCTTGGCCTTGGGCTTGGGAGCTGTCACCGGTCCCCACACAGGAGCTCCCACTGCCCGAGCAGCCGGCGGGCAGGGAGATCTCCCACTCGGAGCGGCTCTTCCCGGTGGCCCGGCCTTGCCCTCAGCCTGGAAAAGCCTTTGTTGGACCAGGGGAAGACAGAAGAGGAGCTGGCACCTTCCTCTTTGAGTGACATTCGTGTGTAGGTAAATTGATTTAATGGCTTGTTAGAGTGCCAATTAGAGCCAACAATAACTCAATTGACCTATAACTGCCTTGGCACCAACAGAGCTCTCAAAAATAAGAGAAAAAGAGAAATCTCCACTCTGGCAGAGATAAGAGCGCAGATAGCTGGTTTCGAGAGCAGGTTGAGGGATTCGTGGGCTTGCTAATGAGATGCTCATAATGCATCAGAAACAAAGACAAAATTCAGTGGTTTCAAGCTCAAATGACATCGCGTTATCTCCAGACAGAGATCACTCTTTTATGTGTGTAATAAATGGATCACAATGTCGCAGCGCTGACTCTATAGCAGGAAACGCTGCGTGCAACAGAAACCGCGGGCGCAGCAGCCTGGGACAAACCCAGGTTTACCAGCTGGTAGCAGTGCTGAAAGGTCCTGCATGGATTCTCAAAAGACACATTTTAAAATAGTTTTCCCTCAAATAAAATCCGTTTCACACGAATGCAATGGAGATTGTGCTTCTGTGCAAACACAGCACTGGGAATGCTTCACTCCAAGGAGAGACACGTTTTTGAGTTTAAAAAATAATAAAAAATAATAATAGAGCAGGGTTTGCCTGTATGTTGTTGGGTTGGTAGTATCCAAAGATGGAAACAAGGATGAAGGGTTTAAATTGCTAGGCGAAATGCTTGCTCCTTAGATTAGGAAGGAAAGTAAGGGCTGGGAAAAGGGAGAGATTTCTGGAGAGGTGATGACAACCAAGAACATGTAGAAGGAGAGGGAACAAATGACAACCAAGAACACGTAGAAGGAGAGGGAACAAACGTGGCTCAAACCTGCCTGGAAAGGACCCGAAGAGGGAGGACAGCGCCTGGCAGAGGGGGAGGCTGCTGCCCTCCAGGCGCACAACGGCACCGGCATCACCACGAGCACCCGTCCGCCCTCCAACACCCTAATGAGCATGAGCAGGAGCGCCCGCTCAAAACGGGAGGAAGGTTTTGAGGCAGACACCTGCGGGGAAGAGATTTTCCATAGGGGCTTTATTGCTTTTAGATTTGAAGGTTTCGTAAGTGCCAAAAAATAGGAAAAAGGGCCATGCAGAAATGAGCCTGTTTTCTCAGAATGAGATCTGAATAAGGTGAGATAAATACCCAAGCAAGCTGCCTTACGAGGAGAGGGAGGGAAATGTTAAGCAGCTTCTCCCAAAGGAACAACCGTCCCTCGCGCCCAGCGCCCAAGGCAGGACCTGCTTCCCCAGAGCAGCAGAACACGCACAAAGGGCCTCGATTCTCTCCGTCAGGAGCCTTACTAAGGGCTCGTCAATAACCACCAGTGTTTGCTCTGGCACCTATTTAGCATCTATTCATATTCTATCGCCTTATTCATACCCTCTTACCTCATTTCTGCAGATGAACATTTACTAAAATACTGTAATATTACGTGAGTGTGGTCGTAAGACATATTTGCAGCAATATGATGAAGCCTTTATTTACAGGGCCACCCTTGCCTTCAAGTGTTGCCTTTTGTGGCGCCCGGACATGTCACCTAGGAAGGACTATGGGGCCCAGCGATCCCATCAAGCAGGGTGTTTTATTCCCCATCCCTATGGCACAACACAGGGCTTAGAGCACATAGTGATGGCCCAAGAACACAGGAATTGCGGCTGGGTCACTTGGGGCTCCTTAGCTCGTGGTCACCAAACTGTGTTTCTCGTCCTGCAGCCTGATTGACAGCACACTGAAGACAAGGGAATGCAACCTGTGCTGGTCAGCAGGGTCGGGATTATTCCCCACATTTTGCTCAATCCCACATTCTGCAGCAAAACTGCCCTGGAAAGGGCAGGAAAGTCACATGCAGCGAAGAAGCAGCGTCAACGGGAGCTGGGGGCGATTGCAAGACCCAGTGGAGGCGCGAGGTAGCACCAAGGCACTGGGATACAGGGCTGGGACGGTCCCAGGGCCGGGCACGGGGGCTCAGGAGCCGTTTGGCTCCCAAGGAGGCAGCGAGGAGCTCGGCCACGGGAGCGACCTCCGCGCCGGGACTCTGCAAACCGGGAGCGGAGAAACCTGCAGCCTTCCCAGCCGTGTTCGATCCTGGCAGAGCTACCGGGGCAGAATTCACCTCCCGGAGCAGGAGGGCCCCTGGGCTCCCCATGTGAAGCACGTCAGACTGACGCTGCCGAGATCCACACGGGAGAGGAAAAGGTTTCCTCTCTCGGGAATTCCCAGGTCTATCCCCTGAGTCCTCTTGGTGCCCCCCAGCTGTGCTCAGCTATGGGGAGAGGCGGAGGAAGCCAACAAAGCAAAGCTTCTGCTTGCAGACAAGCACCCACCTGAAAGAGAACAACATGAAGAAGAAAACCCCCAAATCTGAAATTGAGACTGTTTTGGAACAGGGTATTTTCCATTGTTTTCAAGGAAGCACCGGATTCTCTTTTCTGGGAGGACGTTAATAGGTTATTGGGCAGTGAATAATGTGCAGTTCTATTTACATCCACAATTTGGACTATTTCGGTCTTTTGGATAGTGGGTCTGCGCTCAGGCCTTTCTAAAAGCAGCAGGCTACACATTTTTTGCGAGCAAATCTGGACAGCAGCTACCACCAACACGCTCCAGCTGACTACAGACCAGACAGATCAGTATTTGTCTGGAATTTTTTTATTAAACCAATTGTACTGGATCAATGCTTCCTCTAAGTAATAAATTACAATTCTGTCTACCCGCTGAAAAAGCTTTCAGCGTCTCGGATAAATCTTGATCTAGGAAACGCGCGTTGCTTGTGACCTGGCGCGCAAGGACCCGCGCCAGGAAGCCGCCCCGCGCTGCACACGTGTGCCCTGCGCCTCGGAGCATCGTCCTGTGCTCCTGCTCATGCCACAGCGTGGTCGGGCGCCTCCGAAAGGCCTCCAGAACGAGCCCGCTGCAGCAGGCATGAGCACTCCGGGGCATCGCATCTGCCTTTTGTAAAGGTCATTTCTTGTCTTTTCCTCTCACAATGGACTCAAAGGAGAAACGAACAGTCTAAGTCCACATTAACGCGCTTTGCTCTTGGAGGGTCATAGATTCGCCATGGGAATTAGCCATATTTGGTGTTAAAGGGGTAAATTACGGACGCTCGGATGAAAGCATCTGTTCAAATGGCCCCATGCGGGAACAGCCCGAGCACCCGGGAGGAACCAGAGCAGTGGCAACGTCCAGGCCCACACCCGAATCAGGCTCCAGTGAATCGGGTAGGCGGCATCTGGAGCGCTCAGGAGCTTTGGAGACCCTCAAGGAGCCCGGTGGCACAAGCGACACCCTTAGAAGTGAACCTGCCTTCCCGCAGAGACAAGAAACAAGACCTGGGTCTGGATATTTATTAACTTGAAACTATCACACCAGATGTAGGGCTTTAGTGACTAGGCAAAGTGCAGGAGAAGGGAGACTCATGCCTCTTGCAACAATCTCCTAACGCTCCCAAATCCGTGCCCGTCTTCAGCAAGGAGCGCTCAGCACTGCATTGCATAATATGCAAAGGAGAAAATGAAGTCCTTTGGGTCAAGGATGTGCAGCTCCTCTAAATATTTTGATAAGACCTGCTGTTTGGCGCAATCTGCTGTATTTCAGAGGTCAAAAAAATGTTATTCATATTCATGTGAGTTGTTCCCAAGGGAGATGCTCTAGCAGCATCCAGCGAAGGGAGGGATACAAAACCCTGCCAGAACCCAGCAAAGCTCCCACTCTTCTCCTTCAGCGCAGCCCTTGTCCGTGGGTCATTTCTTCACAGCAGTCCCACGTTCTCCCTCGGTGCAGTCATAGCAGGCAGATATGCTGCGAGCGACCTAGAAACTAGAAGAGGGGACCAAAGTTCCCCCCAAAGCCTCCTGAGCAGGGACGCGGCGGCAGCTCGCGCAGCTCCTCTTGGGAAGTGCTCCCGGTGGCGGCAGTGCCGCTGCCCCGCCTGATGCTGACACATAACTGCAGGCAGAACGCGCAGCGCCGGGCTCCAACCGCTCGGAAGGGCCACGGAGCAGCGGGAGCTCAGCCCGCGCGCACGCGGACACGGAGCGGCCCCGGACACCCTCCTCACGCCGCCTCCTCTGCACAAAGGCAGCTAAATCGGGAGCTTTTAATTATTAATGCCGGCAGGTCACATCCGTGCACGCGAGCATCCGAGCGCGGGCAGTGACCACGGGGCTTGGCACAGCCTGGCGTCCTGCTTGTTTCATTCCTTTGCACAAGGCTGGCAGGGGCCCCACCTCCAAGCACCCCAGGAATAAGAACTTACCATTTATTGAGCCCTTACAAGGAATCTGGGAATCCTTGAGCCCTCTCCCTGCCGAACAACCTTTCAGCACCGTCTCACCTTGGACAAGGTGGCTACGGCAGCTCCCGTTACAGTCCTCGATGAAGTTTTGCCAGGCTGGTTTGATGCCGAGATGGAGATGGAAGGGATGGAATAAACCCACACCAGACATGAGCATCAAAGACAAGCAAGCTGAAGGCTACTTTCGGATGAATCCACTCGCACGAGGCTGAACCCCCATTCCTTCAAGGCACTACATGCGGATGAGACCCAGGACGACAGGCTCATGGCAAACAAATCCATAGCCATGACTATGAAATTGCTGGTAATTTTTAAAAAGGCAACCACTCCCTTTGAGATACCCCTGGATCGATCACCACTGAAAAGCAATTTTATCCCCTTTCCTATATAGCAGCCTCGCAAGGACTCAGTATCACGATGTAGCTCCTGGGACCCCTTGCCCGCTCGGGATCAGACACAGAGTCTAAAGGACAGCGCAGGCTTCTGATTAATGGAGCCTTCTAATAACGTTTCCTAATCCAAGCAAATATCAAGGAATCAGTTCAGTGCCAGTTCCGAATCTTCTAAGCCTAGGAACTGCTCGTTAAACATAGCGCCAAGAGGCTTCTGACCACCCTGCAACTCCTTCCTGCAATGCTCTCACTCACTGTAATATAGGGAATAATGCAAGGCGTCCAGAAGAGTCCAAAATGTTAATAAAATCAGAATATAATTTGATAGATGTGTCTGAATGATGTTCTTGCACTCTGTGCTTTTATGAGATGTGAGCCAGTTGTAATTAAAGTTGAAGCAATAAACCCTGCCCATTGATTGCACTAAGTAATTAATTATTGATTGCAGCACTTTACATACATATTGCAGAGGACAAGTCACCTGTGCAGCAGACGAAGCTTAACTCTGAAATACCTGGACACAGCCCCCTGCTCAGGGGTTGGGAGCTGCACAAGAGCTGGCCCTACCGCTCACCAGCCAATATCCGTATTAACCTTCATGGAAATCTTGCCAAACGAGTGCGAAAAGAGGCATCGCTTTTCCCAAAGACGCTGTTAACTAGTCTCCATCCTAATTAATTCTGCACATAACCATGTGCGGATGCCAAAGGAAGCCTCTCTCTGAGCGACACGGGAGGGTGTAAAAGGGAAGGCTGCGACGGCCGCACGCTGCGGGCGCTGAATGCTGCAGGCAGCAGCCCTATAGCCACAGCGGCAACGTCCTTCCCGTCCCCGCCGGAGCAGGGGCAGGGGACAGCGACCGAGGAGCGAAATGGGAACTGGCCATCGACGAGGCGGCTTTGGGCCACGGTTGGGCTCTGCGCGCTCTGCTTCGGGCTGGAGCTGAGCATCAGGTGGGGACGTTTCTCCCCATTCACACTGGGCTGCGGCGAGGATCCCTTCATTGAAAACCTAAGGGGGAGTTGCTTGCTGCTTCGGATTGTAATTTAAAATTACTACTAGCCTGAGAACACTGAAATTGAGCTTAAATATAAACGTACCCTGCAGACTGCCTGGGTTTGTCCTGCAGCTCCTCTGACTAGAAAACCAGCCAGGAAAGTTATCCCGGGTGCAAGCGCCGTGCGGGCAGGGGAAGGGCCGGGGCGGGGGGCAGTACCTGAAGTCGCTGTAGGGATGGATGATCCAGAACCCGGCCGACTTAACCCGTTCCTGCTCCCTCTCCACGGCCTTCTGGCTGCCAAACATCCTCAAGGAGAATTTGTTGACCCCCGGCTGCAGCATGGCCCCGAACTGCCGCTGCATGAAGCCGGCCTGGCCCAGCCGCTGCTCCTCGTCCGGGCTGATCTGCTCGGCGCCGCCGGCCGCCTCCACCTTGATGGAGCTGCAGGAGGCGGCGCGGCGGGGCTCGGGCGGCGAGGCCGGCGGCTCCCGCGGCTCCCGCGGCGGCTCCGCGNGAGGCGCCGCTCCTCGGCCGCGTCGTGCGGGTGGCGGCTGGCGAGCGACGACAGGCTCCCCCTGAAGCGGCGGCAGTCCCCGTTGGTGCTGCTCTTGGCGGCCCTGCCGCCCGCGTCGCCCTCCGCCGCGCCGGGCTCCGCCGCTCTGCTCGGCTCTCCCGCGAGCGCCCGCGTGCTCCCCGCGCAGGGCGAGGGCAGCGGCTTGAGCCTGATGCTCTTCCTCCGCGTGTCCTTGTCGCTGTCGTCCTCCTCGTCCATGATCGACGCCTTGGCCCCTATCTGCTGCGGGAGGCTGTAGAGCCGCTTGCGCATGGACGGGGGCAGCTTGTCCATGGCCGCGGCCGGGGGCGGGCTGGCCCCGCGCCCCTGTCCCCGCCTCAAGGGGCAGGAGGCAGCAGGGGCCGGCGCGGCGCCTCCTGCATCTCCTCCTCGGCGCGCCGCAGCCGCACGCTCTGCATCAGCGCGGGCTCTGCCTCCAGAACGGGAGGGAAAAAAAAAAAAAAAAAAAAAAAGAGGGAAGGAGGGAAGGCGAGAAGGCTCCGTCCCCTCCCTCGTCTCTGGCTCCTCCGCCGGCTGCTACCGCAGTCCGCTCCGCGGCGGGGCGGCGCGGGGGGCGGCGGCCGGGCCGGGCCGCGG
>VWPW01012193.1:1596-118366 GCA_013389825.1 Crypturellus undulatus | reverse complement strand
CGCCGCGGCGCGGGGGGGATGCGGGGCTGCCCCGCCGCTCCCGGGGACTCCCGAGCCCGCCGCCCCCGCGGCCCTGCGGCTGCTCCCGGGAACGCGACGGCTCCAGGCGGGAATCCTCCTCCTCGCCGCTCCGCGTTGTCACCCGCCTCTTGTGAGAGACCGCGGTGAAAAGGGGCTAAAATCGTTTTTTTTTCCCATCTTTTGTTCTTCGGGAGTTTCGCGAGGAGAGGAATCTAGCCCTGCCGCCTTTGGGAATGGTTGTTTATGCCTGAGACGTCCCCAGACTGATAAACGGGTCCCCATCGTTCCCTAGAGAAGCCTCTGAAGCCAGGGGTGCACCCTCGTTGGCCACGTGTGGGAATACCGGAGGCTGCCACATAGGTTTTTCCACAATTGGATACCTAAGGTTTTTCCAGGGTGTTTGCTATTGTGCAATCAAACGCACAAAGTGCAGCGCGACGAAGCCCACAGGCGCAGGGCGACGAGCAGCGCGGGAGCTCCCAGCCGCTCGCGGTGCCGCCACGGCAGCCGCTGCTCCGGGCCTGGGGAAGCAGCGCCCAGAGCAGCGCGAAGCCGCTCGAGCTCCTGCTCCCGGGAAACGCAGCGGCTCCGGCTGCACGTGACTCCCGGCTCCGGGAGCTGCTCCCGCCGGGGCCTTCCCCGGAGCCTTCACCTGCTCTCTTCTCCTCCCACCGCCTGGCGCATCCCAGGCCGACCGTGACTCATTTAAAACAGCAAAGCTACCCAGCGAGACGGTTATTAAATATCAGTGTTTTCAGCAGCAGCTCTGGTGGAGCACGCTTTTCTGGGGAAAGAAATCTCAATTTCCAGATGCTCCTGGAGACAGGACAATGCAAACTAAGCCATCTGCAGCATTAAAGGTCTTTATTCCTTTTGCTTCTCTGGGTACTAGGGATGCTGAGGTGGAAGCACTTCTGTGTCTCGGCTGCAATCAGCTGCCTTCCAGAGGATGTTTTGATTAATGAGGTGCAGAACGTCTGAAACGGGTGCAGCTTCTTAAGCACAGTCCCTGCCGCTGCCGGGGAATGACGGAGCAATAAGGGACGTGCTCAAGGAATCAGGCTGCTCTTCCTACAGCTGCAGGCTTCCCGGCTGCCGCTGGGAAAATCCCCCCACTGCATCTCCTCGGCTGCCGGCGGATGTTCTGCGAGCGCTGCCTCACTTGGCCACGCAGGCGGTATTTCCTAAAAGGAAAGACTCGTCAGCACAGGGCCTCTCTCGGCACGATTTTAGGACGTTTTAGGGATTCTGCGGCTGTTAGAGGCCTCAGCCTTGGCACCATGGACAGCACAGGGCCTCCGCGGGGCGTTCGGAGCACTCACCTGCCAAGGAAACGGAGAGCAGGTTTGGAGGGAGACGGTTTATTTTTTAATGATATTTATTAGACGCTGCTGCAAGATTTGGCAGAGATGCAAAGAAAATGGATTTCGTAGGGAGGATGCAGGTGAGGCAGCCAAAGATTCATTTGTTTATTAAGGGGCTTTGCCAGCTGGTCACAGAGACAGCACCTCTGTGTGTATAGACATATGTAATGCTATTTTAATGAAAATTAACACAAATTCAGAGCTGCAGGGCAAACGTAAAAATCACATTGCTGGTGAACAAGCAGAATTCCATGCACGCCGCCTTTCAGAAGTGGGCCTTTCAGGACCACTTCTGTTGGCTCAAGAACTTCATAGCCCTCATCCCCGAGCCCCTGGATGCTCCGACAGCAACGGAGTCCATAGACTCAGGTACAGACTGGGGAAGCTGCACAAAGTCCCCTGAAGGCTGCGCGTTGTTCCTAGCAGGCAGCTACCAACCCGTAATTGGCATTTTAAAATGCATGAAATATTAAACACTACAAAACAGGGAAATTTTATCCCAGGGCATTAGTGATAGAGACTTCATTCTCTGCCTTTGCAGCTTATACCATACCTAGAATAAAGAATAATCACCCTAAACACACAAATCCTCCTCCTCCCTGCCTCTGCTAACTAAAGGAGCTGTCCCACTTCTGCTGGAAACACACCTGGAGCAATCCCACCCCTTGGAAGCATGGGCAGAATTTGTCCAGCACACCTATTTCCAGGCCATTGGCAGGGATATTCTTATGACTGAGGAACAGCTTAGCAGTGGACTACAAATTGGGAAATGTTAGGAAAAATCAGTCCTGTTGGTATCTATGGAAATCAGACACAGAGTAGGCAGAAAATAAATCTCTGTGGTTTTCGGGAAGTTTGGTCTTTTTGTAAAAGGTGGCAATTCTCACTGGAGCAAGTAGCTCGAAACAGAATAAACAGCAAGAGCATTCACCCTGGTGGAGTACACTACATGGGCACAGGTAACTGGGCATGCAACAAAGAGAAATTATACAGAAACTATAGAAATTATACAGAAACTCTGCCTCTTGTTCCTGCTGTTTACCATATAGTCATGTGGAGAATGGGCTAGTCCTTACTTGTAAAAAAATATCCAAGTTGAGGTCAATACCACACTATTACTTTTAGTTTATGGAGTGCCTACATTTTACATTGTGGGCTAAAGTCTTCCAACCAATTTTTCTAATATTCCCATTGCAATGCTCATATTAAGCTTATATCTTGGACTAGAATTCAGTAACAACTGCCTTTCAAATGTGTGTTCCACCAAACCTCTTTCTAAAGACGGAGAGCTGGCTGTTGTCCTGGCCTCACCCGGGATCATTCAGGAGAGGGCTGGGATGCACGGGGAGGGTGGCTCACGCCGGGTCAGCGCGGTGCCTGTCCAATGCTGTCTTCTCAAACCAGCACCTTTCAGCAGTGTTTAGTGGCCCAGAGCTCCACAAAGGAACACAGATCCCTTTTCATGATCCGTCCTCGCCAAGGTATCTCCTGCCCACGTGGACTGCACTGTTTTGGATGATGACGCAGAGCTGGATTTGATGGGGAACATGCCACGTGTTACTGGATAACAGCAGTGGCAGCCCCCAAACATGGGGTTTAGACCCTGCTCCCAGTGAGCTGCGCTCTGCCAGGGCCAACTTCAACCCTTGTCCTCCTGCCCCCTCGCTGCTGATGCAGCCGCAATCAACGTGGTTCCCCACCTGCAGGAGCCAACAGAAATGTGTCCTCCGTGAGCCCTAACGGAGAATTTACATGGATTCTTCGCTGTCTAAGCATTTACTAACTCTGTTGCAGCAGGCAATCCACTATCCTGCTCCAATACACAGACCACCTCTGGGCATCTCTTCCAACCTGAATTATTCCATAATTCCATGATTCCATGGCTCTGCCGCTCATGGAACAGTGGGACACTCTGCTCTCTCCACTCCCTGTCTTCACAGATCTGAACTACCTTTGAGACAAAGAGCCCTCAGGCAAATTTCATTTAAATCATTAAATAAGTTCAAAAGTCAGTAGGACGGAGCCGCCGGCTAGGTACAAAGCGAGCTCTGCAAGCTTCATTTCTGTAGGCAACCTGTTAAAAGTCATCTCATGATTTTTGGGAGAAAACTCAAAATGTTTTCACACTTATTTGTGATTTTCGATCTCTTGAAGATAGCGAAATAGCACAAAGAAGCTTAGCCAGTAATGTGGCAGTAAGAGATGGTGAGCAGAGGTTGCCACCATCCACCCTCGTGCCAGACCTCTGATCGCGGTGGTGCCTAGCGAGGGACGTGTTTTTGGCAGCCACCCCCCTGCCCAACAGCCAGCATGGCCACAGGCAGTGGGGATACAATATTCCCTCCTGCATTTCATTTCTTACTGGCATGAAAATAATGTCTAGAAACTAGCAACGAGGTCAGGCCAGCCTGAGTCCTCAAGACATTTCCATTATCTTCCAAGAAAAAAAAAGTGCCTTTTGTGCCACCAAAAGGTCTGTCTGCCAGCAGCAGCGTCTGTCGCTGCGAGCAAGCGCGTGCCTGGGTAAGGAGAGAGATAAGGGAAGAGGCTGCAGCTGATAAAGCTGCACGTAACTCCACGAGATTAAAAATAAAGGTCTCCTCTGCCCAGCTTAGCTTTTGGAAAGCGGCACTTCAGGGGCATTGTACACAACCCACCCTGCAACAGAGGAACCTGGTGGTCATCCTAAAACTAGAGATTATCTCTCGAATTCGCATGGGTCTGTGTTTACATGGACGCGTGTTCGTGCTAATCAATCTGGTACTCCAGTTCTGGCTCAAAACTGCTCCAGATCCAGTTGGGCACTGGGAAAAGGGAGCGAGGATCTGGTGAGGTTTGTGTTTGCTGTTTGCATGTTGAAGGTGTGCTGCAGCATTGCCATTAAGGAGGGCACAAACCTCCATTTTAAGCTTCTTTAAGACCATTCTTGTTCTCAACTATGCTGCCATTCTGAAGGCCTTATCTGAACTAAAAAGAGAATTTCCTTCTCTTTTGAAGCTAAAGCAACTGAAAGCAAAGCCAACTGTTTCGGAGAACGTAAAGGGTATATTTGCAGAACAGAAAAGGAGGAAGATACACTTTTCCTCTCCCGTCTTTTTTTTTTTAAGGCTATTTAAGGAACTGCTGTAGCACCCAAGTGGCTAAGAATAAAAATGAGATTTGGAGTTTCTAATAAAAGGAAGTGCAAGTGCTGTCACACCTGACAAAGACAAAACACCCCGTGAACCCATAAGGGTGGAGGCACAAGGTTCATTCACAATTTTCTTCTGCAGGCCGCTCCCTTCCCAGATGCTCCTTGTCGGCGTGTCTGTGTAGCCTGCGTGCTCCTCTGCTGATGAATCCTCAGCAGACGGCCAGCCCCGCCGTTCCCAGACGGTGTTTATTTTCCGTGCTGCCACGCAGGCTCGAACGCAGCGCGCTGAACGCTCCGGCGCTGCGAGCTGCAGGCGCTGCAGGGGCAGCGTTGCGGGTGCCGCCACCCCTGCAGCCACCCGGGGACTCCCCGCTGATTCA
Source organism: Crypturellus undulatus (assembly GCA_013389825.1). NCBI lineage: Eukaryota > Metazoa > Chordata > Aves > Tinamiformes > Tinamidae > Crypturellus > Crypturellus undulatus. The sequence goes on along the minus strand of VWPW01012193.1, from coordinate 113,468 downwards.
TTTTTGCAGTTTCTGCTTCCATTTGTTTTCAACACTCTGTTGACCTTTGTGTAAGGGTTTAAATAAAGCTCTGCAGACACTTGAGGCCTTTGCCGTGGTAGTATCAGTTCATCACTGTATAAATTTGTCTCAGTGGAGGGTTTTGTTGGTGTGCGTGTGTGTGAGGGGGAAGGGATCCCACTCACCTGGCTCTTCTGTGGTTGCTGAAGCTTCTTGCAGTGCACTCCATGGGAGATCCTCATGCTGCATGTGATATTGCTGTTCCGCGCTGTTCCCTGCACGTGCACAATACAGAACAACTGGCAGAGGCTGCTTCCTGCACTTATTTTAGTCAATGCCCTTTTCCATGCAATTTGTAGAAACATTCCTGGGAACAGGGACAAGAAGCCAGGACCTCCTGGTTCCTCTCTGAACCCCGAGATGACAGAATCGTACCCCGTCCTGTGCTCGTCTGCTGAGCCACTCAAGCTGAAACCTCCTCCTGTTCAATGGGACGGCCTCACCAAGAAGATTCCTGCAGGACATTAGAAAACCAGCTTCAGTAAAGGCAAAAAAGCGTCACTTTCTCAGCAGGTTCCTGCTGGAGGGAATATACAGTCCGGGCTGTGCTGAGCCTGGCTGCAGGCCCTCGCAGAGCCAGGGAGCTCTGGGCAAGCCCTGGGAGCACCTAACATAAGGACTTGCCTACGGTCACATGGGAGATCTGACTGTCCTCTCAGGTTATTCGTATTTATGCAGTGTCTAGCACAAAGTTATGGTAAAATGTACTCATTTCGGTATGCTGCTTCCACTGGCTATCGCTGTAAAAAGCTGAGTGCGTGTATACCAGCAAAGCAGGCTCAGCAATCAGGAGCCCTGGGCACCACAGTTGTTTCCTCCTCCTCCTTCCACACAGAGATGTCAGACCAAACAGCATCTCCTAGGTGGAGACATCTCCGTGCAGGCGCTGCACCCGGGGTTCAACAGCAGCAACAGCAACAGGATCCACTCTTGCCTTTCTGAGCAACTCCCTGGCTTGGTGGATGGTTGGAGGCTGCCAGTCAAAGCCTGCTGGAAGACAAATTACATGTTATTAGCCACTTCTGTGCTTGTTCATTCTGTCTTTGTTTCTCACCATCCTGCAAAACCCATCATAAATCTCTGTTTTAGTAGAGCAATAGTCTTCAACTTCCTTGGATTTGCAGGTTTCACTTAACAGGATTAGGTGACAGGATTTATTTAGAAATGTGTGGTGATAAAAATACACATTTTTTCCCCCTGTTCATGAGTAATGGGGGAAAAGAGTCAGATTTTTTTTTGTTGCTTTTTAAAAGGCGAACTTCTCAGCAGGGGAAGAGGTTCAGATCAGGTGTTTGCCACCCACACTTTTCAGTACTAGAGGATGCTTAATTTTTTTCTGGAGTGGAATAAATGCAGAACCCCGAGTCTTGCTGTGAGATCAAAAGAACTCCAAAGCCTTGGAAGGCTTCCCCAGCGCTGAAGACTCTCCAGAGGTGCTTAAACCTCTGGACTGACTTGGGGTAAAAAATGCAACCAGACCCATGCCAGACACCTTGCTTGGTGGAAAAGAACTGGAAAACTCACCTTAATGGGAAAGGACCTGGCAGCTCCAGCTTTTTTTAAGCAGTTAAGCAAAGGAGCGATAAGCAATTATTTGATAACAATCTGTAAGTACCTCATGGAGGGGTGGAGATATGAAGACAGAGGACTCCTCACGCTAGCAGGCACAGCAGGAAATGAGATGCTGCCTGAAATTTGAAGCTACAGACATTTAGGTCAGAATTAAGTTATTCATTTTTAATGTTGACGGTAATTAACCTCTAGATTAACCTGACAAAATTTTTGGTAGGTTCTCCATCCCAGGAAATTATTAAAAAAAAATGGATATTCTTCTTAAAAATCTGCTTTAGCTCAAACTCAGATACTAGACATGAATATAAAGTTAATTTAGGGAAGTCCTAACTCATATGTCATACAGAAGGCTTGAGAAAATGTTAATAATGTTCCCTCTACAAGAAACTAGAAAAACAAATAACAATAATAGTTCCCAGACTGCTCACACCCTTTCCAGGGTCATTTATGAACAAGCAGGACTGCCCCAATCCCAGCAGAGAATCCTGAGGAACGTTATTGACCCTCTCCTCCTATTGTGAGACTGGAGCGTTTACTCTGACCCGCTGTTCCTACAGCTGAACTAACCACCCACACTGACGCCTTCCCCTATCCTCTCTGGCTGCTTAACCTTCTCCAAACCTTGACGAGGGCTTGGTCCGGACCTCCCGGGAACGCAAGCGGACAGTAATGAGCAGATTCTTCTGCTTGCTCTTTTTCCTGGTGACCCTTCAAAGGTGTCCAAGAGGTTTCTAAACAGGACTTCCCTCCCCAGAAGCCCTGATGGCATTTCCCCGAGTAGAACAAAATCCGTATTTTTCCAGGTTCTTGTTCTGGAAGATTCTGGTTTTGGTTCTAGTGATCTGTTTGACTGTTTAAGATTTCCACTCAGACTGGGAAAAATAGCTGTCATTCACACATTTTATTGTCCTGAGCAGCCAAGTGCTGCTCGTGTCCTTTCTCTATGCAGCATCACAAGCCAGACCCGGACTCCCTCTCCTCTCTGAGAGCAGCACAGGCACGGGGCAGTGCTCACCCACTCGCAGCAGGCAGCGGCTCCCCACAGCACAACATTCCGTGGGGTAAATTCCAGTGCTGTGTGTCAGCTGGTTACAGCTCCACGGATACGACTTCGAGATGAGCATGCTCCACTGTGCAGAGCTTCCTTGACTCAGCATAGAGAAGCAGGCTCCTTAGTATCGAGCCTTAACTCTGTGTGGTTTTACAGGAGCTTCTTTATGTGCTTCACTTCCATCTCTGATAATTTCAGCGCCGGCTCTGGCATTCTGATTAAAACCAGCCCGCAGGGGAGCCGTTCGTCATGCATGTCTGCAGCTGAGATCAAACCTCTCCTCCCACCCCGAGGTTTCTCTCCTAGCCCAAAGGGGCTGGAGCTCCCGACACTGCTGCAGGCGGCGGCGCTTGGGTGATTCCCTCTGTCCCTGCCCTGCGCGGGCGCTGCTCATCCGCCTGCGGCGGGAATGGGGCCAAGGGGACGCAGAGCCACCAATCCCGGAGAGGAATCCCCGTGCCTTCCGCTCAGATCGCGACGGCCGCTGCTCTGCTGCACTCACGCCCTCCTTATTGCTGTCACTGGGTAAACACTTTCCATAGGGGAGCTAAATGCTGTGAGAAGAAAATGAAAAAAAATGTTAATCCAGGAACTGCGTCCCTGCCCCAGGTCGAGGTAGACAGTGGCAGGTACCAGGTTGTGGGCTCCTAAGTCAGGTTCTGAAATGTTCTGATGAGTTGCACAATTGCAAACGCTACTGATGATGTTGCACAAGGTGGGTCCCTGCGGACACTTTGTGCGAAACGGGCTGAGCACCCAGAGTTTTTACCAGACTGGACCATCACAGTTGCAGTTTCAGTATGAACTTCCTTCAAAGAAAAAATCCCAGTGATTCTTGAGGTAATTTCTTTGTTGAATCTCACAGATGTCTTGCCAGGAGCATGGTAGTGACATTCAATGGGAATCCCAATTAAAATTCACAAACGGTCAACTTTGCTGGTGCACAATATTTATTTTCCCAAGGAAAATGAACACAATATATGTAGACTTCTCAGTCTCTGCAACTAGAGCACATGGATTTCCAAGTGTGATGAAGTCAACCTTAGTCTTTCATGTTTTATTAATGCCTTGTAGCTAAGTAAAAATTACTAATAAACTATCATTTTAAAGAAGTGGATGGAGCCAGTCTGAAGGGCGAATAACTAACCAATCATTTACTGAGTTCCCTCTAGCACTTCTTCTGTATACAGAGAATGAAAATTAGGAAGCCACTAAAGTAAGTTGACTTGGTACTGAAGAAGCTGTTTGCTGCATGTGCACAAACTCATTTCGTCACCTTTTCCCTGTTTCTTATGTGGGGAAAAGGAAGGCACGAGAGGAAGTATCTTGCCCAGCTTTCCACAATGTCACTGTCAGACCCAGGATTTAAAACTCGTAATATTCTTGCTGCCATTTTCTAGCGGGTAATCACCATTCTGTCCTGCACAAGGGAAGACGGTAAAACAAACCCCAAAACTCAAATGAGCGTGAGGGGCTCTTATGTACAAACGCAGCCTTGTGTTCTAGCTGCTCTTTGCCAAGGGACCCAGGAGAGGGGGGATTTCCTCACCCAGGGAAAACTAGCCAGAAGTTCTCTTGGATCTCCCTTTTTCCCTAACAAAAATGGGCAATTCCCATATATTATCGCTCCCATGTGCACTACAGGGACAGTGCAGAATGGTAGCGTATTTGGCCCTGCTAAAAATTAAGAGGGAAACCACATGCACTGCTCCATTTCCCCTTGCTCCGTACACTGGGGCAGTAACAAGGGGGCCTCCGTGACTGCTCATTGACATGAGTTTTAGCGCTGCCCAAGAGGACACAACCAGGATGCTGCCACAGAGGATTTGAGGATTTCACCAAGACTGCTCAGCAAAGCCAGGTACTAAAACACAGGATTCCCTAACTCTGCATCCCACAATTAGCCCATTTGAACAAGCTATTTCTTTCCAGTTGTGCCTGTTCAGTACTGCCTCTTAGAACCAAAACTAAGCTTTCTCTGTTGAGTGTGACCTGCCAGCTGCCACAAGCACTAAATTGGATGGACCCATCCTATCTCCATCTGATATGAATAATGGACCAGGTATCTCAAACCAAAGAGGAAACCTCAGCTCCTCTGTGATCGGACATTGTAGCATTCTTTCTTTCATGGCTGTTTTCACCTGTACACTGCATTATTCAGCTTTTGCTTCCTGTGTTGTAGACACTGTGCAGCAACACACGTATTAGTGGGAACTGGAAGTTTTCATGAGACAAACAGAGCAATCGGAGTTAAAAGGGAGAGGCAGCTTGTAGCGAGGAAAGGAAGGAGATGCTGCTGCTTCAAGGTTGCTTTGCACATCAGATCGATAGCAGTGAACCATGCAGCAGCCAGCCAAGAGCCTGTGCCTCAGGCNGTAGACACTGTGCAGCAACACACGTATTAGTGGGAACTGGAAGTTTTCATGAGACAAACAGAGCAATCGGAGTTAAAAGAGAGAGGCAGCTTGTAGCGAGGAAAGGAAGGAGATGCTGCTGCTTCAAGGTTGCTTTGCACATCAGATCGATAGCAGTGAACAACCTCGTGCAGCAGTCAGCCAAGAGCCTGCGCCTCAGGCAGCAGCCCCTTGTCCTTCCTCTCTGTCCAGCCACGAGGGTCTCCGGCCCCATGCGCAGCTTCGCGTCACCATCACCAGCTTCCTCTACATGTGCCGATGGGGAGGCTGCCGAGCGAGGCTTGTGATTTACTGGTCTTATTTTACTCTTCCTGCAATTTCACCTCCTTGATCTGATCTTGCCAACAGGTTCCCAGTACCAAATATGTACTTTTTTTTTTAATAGCACAATTGCAAGTCATCCCCCAAAATATCAGTTCCTCCTAGCCCATCTGAGCACTCCACGCTCTTGTAATGTCGTGTGGCAGGACCATGCTGCTGAGGTGAACGCGCCTGTGTGGCTGCCAGCTTCTCACGCCTTTATTGATTCTCCCCTGCTTGCGGTAATCGAGTTTTATACTTGCCCGGTTTCTCAGTATATAAATGCCTAATGGAGCCAGGAAAAGAGACAGCCCAGGGATTTCCACGTCTCGTCACATCTCAGCAGAAGAGGGTGCTGTGCAACCCTCGCAAACAATTCTCTACCAACTGAGGCTGCTAAGTTGAGGTTTGTCTGTCAGTGGATCAAACCGCGCAGTATTCACGTGTCAGCAGCTTGGCATAGGAAGAGCTTGATCTCTTAACTTTCCAGTTTCGATGGGACTGGGAATGGATGAGGAGGGAGGAAGGAATAACCTGCAATTTTCCTTCACTGACTCATTTATTCTGAGTTGCCATTATTAAAGCAAGCCTGAAAGGGGACTTTTTATTTATCATACAGAGCTGCAGCAGCACATATCACAGTTCTTTACTGTTTGTATGTTTGAAATCAACACCCACCTTTAATTTAGTATTCTGTTTGTATGTATGTGCCTATAGGAGCAGGTTCGCAGCCCCTCCGCAGCAGCCAGTGCAGCCGCAGGCTCCTTGCTCCTAGGACACAAGCCCCATCCCCGGAGCAAAACCAGTTGTGCAGATCATCGTGCGCAGCCCGGAGTCTAGCTGAGCGCTCCCCAGGCTCCGAAAAGAAAATATTCGCTTGCTTAGAGACCCTTACAAGAAGCCGGTCGCGTATGACTGATACGGGAGTCCCACTCTCCTGAGAAGGTGGTAAACCCTGCATAGGCTCTAGGAAAGTAAAAAGTTTTTGCTTCTAGAGATCCCTCAGGCTTCCAGACACAGCATAAGGATTGCTGACACCCTCAGGGATCACCACACACACATACGAACTAGCTTAAGCTATTCTTCGGTCTTCTTGGGGTAGTTCAGACTCTGCCGTTTTCCAAGCCACCCTCCTGGACCGTGTCAGCCTTTCTCAGGCCTGCACTTGGGCATCGTGCACGGGCGAGCACCGTGCAAGCAGCTCCTCCTGGGCCTTTCGGGGTTTCCGCCGCTAGAGAGCAGAACGGTTCTCCCAGCCGACTCCGGCGCTCCAGCAGGGGCGGCTGCTCTGAGTCACCCAGGAGCTGGTTACACAACCGCCTTCCAGCCGCTGACGCTCGCAGCGGAGCTGGACGACCTCTCAGCCCGTTGATCAGAGCTCTTGCCGTTGCCCTTTCCAGCTAGACAGAACCAGGCTCCATCCAGAGCAGTGCGTTGAAGACGCCAACAGCAGTAGGGATATACCAGCAACCACCACGCTAGGCTGCATGAACGCAAGCTGGTTTTGTTGTTGTTCTTTTTAAAACACGACACCTCCGAGATCCTTCTAGGAAGCACTTCCCAGGCGCAGCCTGACTTGTTGAGCCCTGGGAAGGTAGGAAAGCTGTGGGTTCTGCCAAAACAAACAAGCAAAAAAGCAACAAGAGAGAAATAACGAGAGGAAGGAGACAGATGGCTTGATCCGCAGGAAGAGTTACCACCAGAGAGAATAGGCTCTGAGCGGGCTGGGGAAGCTGCAGCTGATTTCTGCGACTGTGGCTGTGACATGATTGATCCACGAGCCTCCCTCTCCCCCTTCTTCCCCAGGGCAGAGGCTGGAGGCGGCGGCGCCGGGGCCAAGAGGGAAGCTGGGGTGTCAGACAACAGCGGGTGCAGGGGAGCAGGCTTGGAGCAAGGGCTCACACAGGGCGGCAGACAGGGCCATGCGCAGCAGCGGGACACGGCAGCACAGGTTGACCCTGCAGGGTGCTGGGGCCCTTGGCGCAGACCCGTGCGGTGGTTCCTGGGGACAGACTGTGCCCGGAGACGGCGCAGGGTGGCCTGGGCTGGACAGTGGGAGGAAAGACAGCGGCACAGGGGCAGAGCGCAGAGCAGGGCAGCGCAGCGAGAGGAAACGCACAGCAGGGTGAGGACTGTGCCTGCGGGATGCTGCTAGGGACAACGAAGAAAACCTGGGATGTTGAGGAGGGAGCACCTGGATAAATGCTAATGTTTGAACACCCAAATATATCTCAGCTCTTGGTGAGTTTCTACAGTGCAGTCCCAGGAAAACTGAAGTACAAGAGGGAATACCTTGGACTTGTGTGTGGTGAGGTAAGTGGGAACCCCATCTACCTCCACCCAGCTAAACACTCAGGGCAGACACCCTGAACGCTCACCTAGCTCTGCCAGGGTACACTCAGGATAGGAATCACAAGCAAAATGAAGTGCGTTGTGGTCACTGTTAATTACCCTCTACATTGGCACAGGCAGTAGAGAGACCTCCTTGAGCCAAGAAATTTGATGCTAGGTTTTCATTTTTCCTAATGTTTAAGAAAATAAGGAGGAATCAAACTTCCCTCTTTCAGCAACAGTGACCTCTTGGATCAGGTTCACTGTGACACCTAAAAGAGCAGGTTAAGGTAGAGACAAAAATAAGGATTCTTTGTCAGAAAATTACTGAAATATCCTTGGAAATAAGAGCTGGAAGCCCTGGAGAACATTCTGTCCTGGGCTCTGACCTGGAAGTGCTCGTTAGCTCCTTACAGGAGTCTCTCAGCTCTAGTCTCAGTGGCTTGCAGAGCTCTCTGTGAGAAAGGGACAGGCTTTAGAGCCAGGAGCAATTTTTCCAGGAGGTACTGTCCTACCTGAGGACTTCAGGCTCCCATTTTTAAAGGACAAAGTTTTGTTTCCTCAAAATAAGCTACTCGATATACATCTCTCCTTGACTAGAGTCATTTGTGAAAGTCTGCCTATATCTGACAAGAGCACGAAATACTGGGCACCTCTGTGGTCCTCCTGTGACCTGGGTATGTCCGACTGTCCCAAGGGCTTCATGGGGGCACTCGTGTCCTCCCCAGCACAACCCGCCTGCTTGTGCTTTTCTGCTTCCCCTCCGTAACCCCTGAAGTTACTGGGGGATGGTTGTAACCCCTGGGGCTTACAAAGCACAAGGCAGTGGATCACGGACTGGAGGCAGCTCTCCGAGGGCAGAACGGCAGATCCAGCCCGTATTTCCCTTCCTGCACGTTGTGTTCATTCTCCAAGCACAGGGACAGCAGAACACGGCGTGCGACTGAGCAGCCTGCCAGCCAGCTGCACAATCTGTAAAATGTTAATAAATACCCTCTATAAATAAACACTGGAAACTCAGCTGCTACAAGCAAGCGTTCTTTGGGCCTTCGGGCTTCCACTGGCTTCAAACAGATGCACAGAGCAGTCCTGGCCCAGAAGCAACGCTGACCTGCTCAGGTGAAATTCCCGTGAATTCACATGCAGAGACGTACTGGGCTCGTTCTTCTGCCATACGCTGTAGAGTAAACGCCCTGCCAGTGGGACAAAGGCAGGCAGATGCCAGGCAGAGTTTCTCTCCTTTAAAGCAGACTCAAATTCCTCTCCGCTTTANGCAGATGCCAGGCAGAGTTTCTCTCCTTCTTTAAAGCAGACTCAAATTCCTTTCCGCTTTGTCACTTCACAAAAGTAGTTTCTCACATAAAAGTCATTTTCCCACCAGGTTGTATCAGTAGATTGTGCTGAAACCCAAGACACTGATTTTCTTGTCTGTGATAACCAGCTACAGTTCCACTTTACATATTGACTGACCTATTTACAGACCAGGTGAGTCCTGGAGTGTTTGCTGCCCAGATGAGATGTAACTGCAGCCTCTTCTCCCCTGCCTGTCACACTTAGAGTGAAGAACGCATATGTGCTTGCTCACTTAGGTTGCAGTCATCCTAATGCAATCAAAGGACAAATTATCTCCACAACAGGCACGTGCTCCAAACAAAGGTTTTGTTAAGAGTCCTCACTGTGAAGCTCATTTCTGAGGTTTAGAATGGACAGAACAAACTCCGTGATATGAGCCTTATTTATTTCATTATTTTGTTTTAGATTCTTGTTCAAGCTAACTGAATAAAATTAATTGCCCAAAGTTAAAAAAGCTAAAAAGCTTGCCATGAAGCTAAAAAAGAATAGAGAAGGGAAGAAGGCTTGATACAGCTGCAGAAAAGGAGGAAGAATAGGAATCTGTCTCTTAATTTCATGACTTGTTCATACCTTAATGAAAGATTAAGTCAGACCCAAATCCTGTTACTAATGAACTTTACAGGGGACACTTGTAGTTAGAAACAAAGAACTGTAAGGGATTTCCCAGCACATGGATTCCCCTCATCTTTGCAATGTGCAACCACAGGATACAGTCCTTTGCATTAAAACATCTAGCTCTCAATTAAACAAACTAAACAGCTAAAAAGTTAGTTCCATTGCCTCCAACTATACGTAATGTGAGACTCTTCTAGAACATCCCTGGTTATATGCTTAGAAAACCTTTTTCCTGCTTTTCAGGCTTAATTTTACTTGGGGCCAACTTCCAGCTATGTATTTGTCTGCCAGTGCTGCTCTCAGTGGACAAACATTGCAGACTACCTGCGAGCTCCCCAGCTGCTCAGCTCAGGCAGGGGCAGGGAGGATGTCCCTGAGAACCGACTCAGCCCAACCTATTAGTGCTCTTTCTCTGCTAAGACACTTCCGATATTTAAACCATTTTCCAGTTGTGCGGTTTCACCTTGTCATTATCTATGCAACAGATAAGGCTTAAAGTAGCCCCAGACTAAACTGTGCAGTTCATACACGGTCTAAACCGCGTGGAGCAGCGTCTGTGACTCCTCTCCTGGGGTTTGCCGACATCCAGCTCTCACATGCTCCGCACTAGACACACGTTGGTATTTGATTCCTTTCCGTCTGCCATGGGCATTTAAAAGCAAGCTGTTTCAAGTAGGGGTCATTTCTCAGTCTAGAAGGTGCTTTAGTAGCCCAAGTGCAAGGCTGAGGCAGAAAATTAGTACTCACCATTTCTGGCTTCTGCTCTCAGCTCTGTCAATGACTCATTACACGAATTTAGTTCAATTTGAACTGCTGTAGCCTTGAGGGACTCCTGCCATTAGCTCTCTCCACCCTGACAAATAGGACTGCAGTTCTTACCAGGGACAAAGTGCAATCAATAGAAGACAGGTGGTTCTCAGAAATAATCTAGGCCTGAAAACTTCCACAAGTCTTACACACTATGTGTGATCCTAAGCAGATCTTCAGGTAAACAGAAAATTAGAAGTTTTCACTGAAATATGTAATGAAAGAGGAAAACCAAAGAATTCTGAGGGCAAAACTGCAACAGGGCTGTGAAGCAAGGGAACAGCTAAACGCCTTCTCTCCCACGAGGTCAGGCTGCAGCTACAGCAGTGCCCTGGGATGGGCTCCTCATACCGCAAAGGCATTCGCAGATCTTGGAGGGAGTTCAGACAAAGGCAACACAAATCATTAGGGAGTTGAAGGAATTGACTTGAGAATAAAGATTAAATTAACAATATTAAGTATGTATAGGTTGGCTCGGCAAGGACTGGGGGCCTGTAATAACTAGCTACAAATAGCTGGAGGTTTGCATGCAAGGAAGGAGGGGTATTTAGTATGTTACGAAGCACTGCAATGAGAAGAAAAGCAGAGGAAATGGAGAAAAGGCAGCGCAGGCTGAAGCCCACGAGAGCTTCCTGACAGCAAGATGCATGAACCATGCAGCTGAGGAGAGACGAGTTCTCAGCCTAGGGAAACAAAGGTCTCAAACGCAGCTGCCTGTGCAGCTCTAAAGCACCGAACTGGAGCACGGAGAGAGAAGGCACTATTGCCTTGGAAACCACTCCAGGCCCTGCAGGGACACTCCTCACCTGCGGCAGCTTCACGGTCGGCTTTGAGCCCCTAGCTACAAACAGGGGAAAACGGGGCAGCAAGGAAAAGGAAGCCCTCGTCCCTGTGAGCACGCCTAGTGGCACACAATAAATACGTTGCATCAGAAGGCATCGTTATGAATAAGCCCTGCAAATTATTCCTAGCTCCTATATGCCTACCCTTGAGTGCAACAGAAGAGCAGAGGCAAAACAGAGGCTGGCATCATTCATACAAGTGTAGCTTTTTACCCTACCCCTTAGTTTTCTTTGACCCAATGAACTTAGAGGAACTAGTAGAATATCTTGTAGTTAGCAGTGATTCCATAGAGCTCTCACGATAACCAGAGGGATCAGACAAGCACGTGTGTGTGTGTGTGTGTGTGTGTGTGTGTGTGTGTGTGCGCGCACGTGCCTGGGGGAAGATCAGCTCTGCTGGTTATGTCCCTGCAGGCAGTTTTCACAACTCTGCAATGGAGCCAAAGTTGTCCTAATTCAGGAAAGAAACTCTTGGCCTTGTAAATGCAAAATAGGGAAAATTACATTTCCCTCCTTGCACAGAATACTATGAATGTGATAAACTATTTGTGAGAACTCTGAGATCTCAGGATGAAAGTGCAAACAGTTCATATTGGTACATCCCAGAAAAGGATCTTTTTACCCTAGCGGGTTGGTAGGATGTTAGTATTATGCTGTGTACAAAGGACTAAAAAAATCTCATCTTTCTCCATGACCATTAACCTATATCTCTAAAACAAGAACAGTCAACCTAGTTATTCCAAAATCTAGCCACTTTTTTCTTAGGTACTAACTGTATATCCAGAGACACTGTATGGGAGTCCGATAGATGGTCAAAGAGACACAGCGGCTGAGGTGCCAGGGACAAGGATTTTTCCAAAAATCTCATTAGACAGTTCTTTTCACCATACACTGATTGCAAGGATGCTGCTCTGATCCTGAGGAGATCAGCTCAGGATATCTTTAGAAATTACCAAGTATTGAGTGTACAACTTAGAGAAAAGGCAAAACAGATAAAATCAGAATATCGCTTTCAGCTAAAACTTTGGGATTGTGCTTGAAAGCAATAAAATGCCCTCAAATTACCAAGCTTATCTCTTGGCCTTATGTTTTTCCTTTGCCTTGAAGATGTCTGTACTCAGAGCTTTTTTCCCTTTCTTTGGACAATGTGGCTGCAAAGGAGCCTTTTCAGTGTGCCAGGTCAATAGCCCGGAGTCTGAGAAGGATTTACGCTATAGATAGTAACAGCATCAAAGAGGCCATTACATCTTCAGCACCAGTAATCCCCATTCTAAAAACTCCATTATCCGACTGGTTCTTCATTTGCTTGTCACATAATCCCTGTTGATGTGGCAGCTCAGAAACGAGTGCTGTGAGCTGAACAGAGACAGCCACAGAATTGCTACTGGCTGGATCCGTCAAGAAGGGAGTGGGCAAACCAGAGAGGAACCATAGGATGAGAAGCTCCAAATTCGTCTTTGAAAAGGAAGAAAGTCTATGAGGGTCTTGGTATAATTGGAAAATTCCCATCAGACTTGGGATCAACTTCCTTGGGATTTTTATCAGTCATTCAAGATGATATTCCTGATTGAAAGATTTTTTTCTTTAAAACCTTTATAAAATCATACTGACAGACCTGTTCTCTGAGCCTGAGATTGTAGCATTTCTACAGAAATCAATGACTCCTGGGACAATGGAAACAGGTTCCTTGATTAATCAGAACAGCAATTATCCTTCTCTGAAATGAGACATCTTGGTAGGACAAGAAGATACTGCATTTCTGATCTTGGGCCATGTGTCCTAGCCTAGGTCAGACTGTTATATTTCTAAGAACTAGATGCATTAGCCTACATAGGAATGTTTGGTTGGTAGCCTGCAGAAAAATATCTATTAAAAAATTCAATCTTCACAATATTACTGGTCTTTCAGCTTGAGTTATAAGCAAGCAGTGGGGAGAAGCATGATAATGACAGATCACTTAAACAAATTTTTATAAATTCTACTGAGCCTCAGGGAAAAATAAAATAACAAACCTTCAGTATTAAATTGAGTTTTGGGTTGCATTTTACTTCATTTCAATTTCTCCAATTGATTTCAAACTACATGCCTTGTAATATTTGCCACATCTTTATTTTGGAGGCTAATTTCTACATCACTGAGAATCATAGAGCTGAGAGATCCATTTGTTCCTTCAGTGTGTGAGCTGTAACCCAAGCAGTTGCCTTCTCTTTGATCAGTAAACTGGAAACGGAAGTGGGGCTCATTTTTTAGCAAAAAGGAGGATGAAGGCTGATAGTTTGGTTTTAGTTGACCTGTGGAAGAAACCCAATTCCGAGTGACCGAAAACATGGGGTGGAAGGCAGAGGTTGAAAATCAGAACAAACATTCTTGGTAGGATCCTGTCAGGCAAAAGACAGACAGTGCTCTTGAGTCCATCTGCATCCAAAATCCCACCCTTATAGGTCACAAAACTTGCAGCCTGGCAAAAAAAATAAAAAGGACATTTTGCTCTTCTTACTGCTAAAAGCTAAGAGGAACCCCAAGGAAGACCTATTATATCAGGAAATTTTGTCAGATGGTCTCTCAGGAATCGGAGGAATGTTTTACAAGAGCCTTTGTAGACACAGTGCCTCAGGCAGGCCCAGGGCTCAGGACATACGACTAAACAGCACCTTGCAACAAGACCACCAAAAGGGAACAGAGCTTCTCCCTTAATGGGCAGCTTCTACAAGGAGGTTGAAAGGATTGCAGTACCTGATTGAAATACACAAGTTCTCTTTTACAGATGTGCGCAGCAGAGCTGGGCCGCCTCCAGCATGGGCACTAGTTCCCAGGATAAAGCAGGAGCCAAGATACAGCATCTAAAGGGAGGTCAGCAGCAACGCCTGGAAGAGCCTGTGAACTGAAGACACCACAGTGGTTAAGAAATTAGTCAGTTGCTTGGTTGCCTTGGAAATAAACAGTTAGAAATCAAGGAAGAACCATGAGTCCCATGTCAGGTGGAGGTATGTATAAAGGAGGGTAGAAACAAATTGCCCTCTTTCCGTTGAGACAGGTTGCCAATAGCCGTTTAGTAAGTCACGTGTGGTGGGGATGGATGCAAATGCTCTGCGGCTGCTGTGGGATGACTGGCAGCTGACACTCACCAACCTGGAGAGATGGGGGAGCTAAACTGTCATGACTGCAGCAGGGAGAGGATCATCCTTCACTGCCTGTCACCATGAGCACTGCTGTGATGTGACATCTCATTCTGGCTGCAGGGCTGGGGGCATTAGGAAGCCTCTGTCACAGTAATTTATTATTATGTGAGCTTAATTTATTCTCACATGAATGTGCAGGAAAGAGCAATTAAAAAAATGGGAAGACAAACCTGGATTTCAAATTGGCTGGTGATGACACCTTTGAAAGCAACTGAATTGCTTTACCATAAATTGTTTCCAAAGCTGAGGCTGAGCCTGGCTTTAGTAGACCCATTACATTTGTTGCCAGATAAAACTGGCTCCCATGCTGACTAGGAACGGGGTAAGTCCCAGAAAGCAAACTTTTGCTCTCCCTTAGTAGGGAGGCCCGTGCAAGGACAGGACAAGTTCAGTCATTTGGCAGACAAGTAAAAGCCCAAGTTCTTTAGGGCTGTAAATACTTATTATTATGAAAGTTATACACATTTAGTAGAAGTGTAATATACATATATTGTATATATGCACATAAATACATATTTATATATAAAGGCAAGCTTTGGGGCAGGTGAGTAACCTGAAGGACTTCTGTACCTGAATTTCCAATTTTAAGCTTTTCACAACATTGGCACAAACTACTTCCATGGGGATGTGACTGCATTAAAGGAGGAGCGCGTGCGCTGCAGTGTTTCCATTCCATGGGGTGCTTTGGCTTCACATTGCATTGACTATAAAGTAAGGAAGCTAAATATCTCATTTAAAAAAGAATGAAAAAAAAGATACTGCTAATGCTAAAGAGCTCACAGCAATTATTGTCACGTCTCACTCAAGCATGTGAACTGCAATCATGCTCGCTGCCTTAGCAGTCATCCTCCCAGGAACATTTTTTTTTTTTAATGAACATAACATACTTTTTATTTCTTATTCTCCCAAATTTGCAAATAGGGTCAGAGTCAACATGGAGACTTCCAAGGTTACATTGCACTCATTGGTCCAAGCTAGGAAATGAACGTTTGTTTCTCAATTTCCAGTCTAAACACTAGACAATTATTAAGCTAAGTGCATTTCAAATGTAACTGCCACGCTGGGGAAGACATCCAGAAACAAAACTGCCTTAAAGCCAGAGCAGATCTAATCCTGTAAGGATTCTGTCACACACACTCATAAGCTATTCACTTTTCTTGCTCCAACTTTACATAAAAAAGGAAGGCTGGGATTTGTGCAGTGAACCCCAATGACTTGCAGCTCTAGAGCTCCTTGATGGGCAATGTGGGCTAGGCAGAGCTTCACGCTGCTCAGGCTCCCTGCGGGGGATGCGCTGGTACTTTTTGCCTCTACCACAAGCAGCCTCCCAGCCAGCCAGCAGCCTCGCAGGTTTGCGCTGAGCACGGCTTGGGGACTGCAGCACCCCTCAAGTACCTAAATTCTTTAGTGTGGTTGGAAATAAAAGGCACTTTTTGGGCAGAGTTACAAAGCGGTGTGTAGATGCCTGCTGTACAGCACAGCTCATCCTCCTCGGCGCTGTCAGTGATGGCAGCACACGGCAGGGGGACCCCGAGGCTCGGGCAGCTGCCACGCTGCGCAGCAGGGCTGCACCGGGACGGCCTCGCGCGGAGCAGCGCTGCAGCTCAGGCACCCAACACACCAATTAAACGGGAGGGAGTCACACGGAGAGTTCAAAAGCCTTTTTTTTTTTCCTGCCATTGTTAAATGTCTTTGAAAGGTAGATGGATGGATCAGACCAGTGAATAAATGGGACAGTGGTAATGGTTCTAAAATAGCATCCCCTCGCTCTAACAGAGCCCCTTTCTGAAGGGTAAAATGTTGGTTTCTTTGGTCTTTTTATTTTCTTGTTATTGTTACTACATATAGCTTTGGAACAGTATACAGCTCTGGGGAGAGAGGGTGTAATTGATGATGATGGATTGTCTTGGACAAAAAGGCATCCTACTAGTAATCAAGCTGTGATAAAAGGCATTTTCTACACCATATATTTTCTCTTGTTTCTCCCCACTGAAGCAGATCTTTTAGGGTTCTTAACAGCTTTATTTGAGATTTCCATTAGCCTGGGAATATGTGCAATAAAATGCACAGATGTTGGCACATGAAGTACACGAAACACTGCCTTGCAGTTCTCAGAAAGCTACTGATTGGGGGTAAAGTCCCCTAATTAATACTAGGAATGAGTAATTTCAGGAGGCTGAACAAAACATCCCAACCTAAGTGTGCTCTTGGAAAGGGAATGAGACTTAATCCAAGGGACTGAACTATACAAATTGCAGCATTCAGAAAACAAGGAACGATCCACCTCTGGTAGTAATCCAAAGCATCTGCCTCTCTCCCCCAGTAGTAAAGACAGATACCCCAAGTTCAAACGCAAGGTTTTACTTCCAAAGAGTGTATCAGTACACATGCATGTGTGTACATTTACAAAAATTTATATACGTGTGTATGTATAGAGGCAATGAACAGAAAGTAATACCTATCAGTAGTAGTTTGCTATTCAGAATGTGTCAAATGCAAATATTTGTACTCAAAAATAAAGCTTACTCAGGTATTCATCCATCACATCCAGCGCTATTCTGACACAGATATATTCAGCAGTTGAATAAAGCCTCCAGGTACCCAGCCCTTAAAACTAGAATTTGCTTATTTTTGGCACCTGTGATAAGGATTTACTCTTTCTGCAACAGACCGATCTGCAGTATTCATCAGAAATGCTGCCTTTCAGCTTCTCTGCCACCTCCCACACTTGTACATGGACGCCTTGCCTGCGTTTGGACATACACTGCACAATACCGAATCCACAGCCGAAGAGGTATTGACCTCTTCAGAATCTCTGCTTTAGAATTACCACTTCATGTCTTTTGAATGAGGCCCTCAAAATCTGCTTTAAAATAATGACTCTACAAAGTCTTTTGGTGTTTCTCTATATATTCAAATGGCATTCTCCCCTCCTCCGCCACCAACATACCAGAAGTTAACAAAAGGAATCTGTGATACTTGCCTTGTACTGTTAATTTGGAAGATGCTGCATTGAAAGGTATCACATGCTTTGAGATGCAAAAAGAAAGACAAAAACAGAGAGATCTAGCTACAGTGTTGAAGAGACTGTACTTAAACTGCCTCAACTGAGAAGTGCAGTCAGAAAGGCCAACTTCAAGTGTATCAGATTTCCACCATTTACATGAGAAAAATGATTCAGCAGTGCCCTTCAGATGGCAAAGGCAATTTGAATTCCTTATGCCACACACCATAGAGCAATGAACTCAAAAAAAAAAAAGGCTGATCCGATCTCATTCAATCCAGAAAACTCTAGAGTAACTCTACTGTTCACATTGGGATGAATTCCCATGTGTTTACCCTGCAAGAATGAGAGCAGGGCCTAAACCCAGATGTTCTGAACAAAAGCTGTCAGCACTTTGGAAAATATTTACTCTAAATAAGCACCACCGATTATAGCACCAAACCTTTTCTCTTAAGACAGCTAATTGCACAAGACCTGCCTTGTAGAAATATATATATATATATTTAATCTGAATATTAATGTACTCAATATAAGTTAAATATGCAAAAACATACATTTTGATATCCAGGTTCATGATAAAATATCAGGATAGCATTTAAGCACATGCCTTGCTTTACATGTGCTTTTAAGTATAATTGAAGTCTATGCTTAAAGTCATACATTCCAAAATCATGATATTATTAATACTTACACTTCTGAGAACATTAGTCTCCTCTGACTCTACAAATCAAGTTGTTTAGACCTGCAGCCTTTTCTTATGTACACACAGGGCAAGAAACAAATGAGTTCAAGCACTGATAAGAAGAGAAAGAAAACCTTTAACCAGCTCCAAATCCCACACTAGCAATAGAAATAGCAACAAAATGCACGAATAATTAAGCTATAAAGTTGCCACCTCCAGTCCCCAGGAGCAAGAGAAAGGGTATAACCAGTTAAAATATAAAAGCAACAGTATCAGGCAACTAATTGGAGTCTCATAAAATTTTAAAATAAGTAAAATGCTGAAAATAACATTTAATAACATAACATATTAGACACTTAAACACTAAAAACACTGCTTAAAGGTCTGCTTACAGGCTCAATTACAAAATTTTGTGTTCGTGCAATGCCTTAAAACTGCACAGTGCTGTGCAACTGATGGATGCATCTGTTTCTCTCTTTTTTTCATTTCCAACAAGGATAAAATCTTCATGTGGGACTTACCCTAGCACAAATCTTACTTGGTCAGTAGGGCCTGCGCAGATCCAGAGGTACCACACTAACAGCAGCATGGATAACAACATACAGTTTAGTTAATTTATGTATTTGCTAGTTGCTACTGAAGCATTTGTGATATGTAAGTTATATCCAGCAGTCATGTATATAAAATAAGAGTTAGTACTGAAGCTCTAAAATTCCATAGTCTACTTCGGTTTTTGGAGGACAGAAGACATATTCTGAACTGGTTCTTCTCACAAGGTCCTATGCATTGCATTCTTGAACTTGAACAGTAACACTGAGATTTCTAATGACATCCACTGTTTTTCCTGATAATCTTTTAAGAGACTTGCTGCTTACAAGCATGTTGTGGCAGGGCTTGGGACAGTTAATAAGTAAATTTCACAGTCCACCACAACTAGCACATCTTATGACCAGAAAACATGCAACATTTCTTGATTCTCCACAGGATCATCTTTCTTATTTTTAGTTTAGGAAGATGTCCAATGCATGACTCGGATGACAGGAATAGTCTAACTCTTTTCCTTAGTACATTTTTAAATTTCATGTGCTCTGTCTCTGGTGTTATGACTCTGATCAGTACTAAACTCTTCCATGGGAATCTACACAACCAGAGAAAGTAAAAGGGGTCCTGTGATTATACCCAATCCCATTAACTGGTGTAGCATTTTGTGCTAATGTTAGTGGTCCTCTTGCAGCATGAGAAAATTATCTAAAGCATTTCCAGCTATCTGTACCATCCAGAAGGACATCCAGCTGTGTCCATCAGAACATACCTGCTAGAAACTGCCATTAAAAAAAATCTGTATAAATCATAGACAGAGTTTGTAACAGTTGCTAAAGTTGGATTTTAGAATTTCAGGGAGAGGTAACAGTTTCTCCCTGGGGCATTTAATAGCTGCACGTCTTTCCAATGACCTCAGCAAGCTTTGTAGAGTAACAGAAAGGCAAGTGTTATCGAGGGGAAGTTTACCTTCTGCAGAGCAGCGTTCAAGCTGTCTCAGTGCGCACTCAATTCCACATGAGTTCTACACATCTAGACGGCGCTCATCAGCAAGCACCAGGATATCTTTCAACAGTGCTTAAAGTGCCGTGAATAATATCTGTCACTTACTTGTTTCCAAATCCTGTCTTTGTGCAGGGGAAAGTACACACAGCTGAACTGTCATCCATGAAGATATGCACAGATATGTTGCCAAATGGCAAAGATGATGTGCAACTTCCATTTGAAGAAGTAAATGTTCAGATTTTTGGAAAACTCCAGGAAAAGCATTCTGTGTCCCACACAGATGAACTTCAGCTGTTGTAGAAAGCTCATTGAACAACTTAGGAAGATTATTTTGATATCCTTTGTACCTTGAAGACACAGAAACCGATTTAACATTTTAAGTCAAGTCTATGGAGGGAGAGGAGGATGGATTTGACATATTCTTAATAGGTAGGGTTACAAAGGAGCTATGTGATAGTATTCTTTGTAGAACTTGGAACAACTTTGAAAATAAAACATTTTTTCAGTAAAAAAGGCAATTTGGCAACACTAATTCATATTTTACATTTCAAAAAAAAAAGTATCTTTTTCTATTCAAAACACTGTTTCATTAAAATAGAAATAGTTCCTTAATTCTCTTTTAATTACAAGAGTAAAATAACACTCCCTAAAGTAAAAATGAAATGTTAAACTCGACTTGGTATTTAAATTACACTCCATTGTTCACCTGCAGAAGCTTTTTATTAAGCATTCTTTTGGTCTGATTAAGAATAGGGGGTCCTTGCTTTCCTTTCCTTGCAATACCACTGGGCTCAATTACTGTTCATCCAGCCTGGCGCTGTTAACAGCTGGAGATGGTGAAACAATGAGAAATTCACTGCAGTTATGGGCCACCCAAGAGGTGGCAAAAGCACAAATAATATTGGCAGGATCCTGCCTTTCCAGGATAGAGACAAGTTGTTTGCAGCTCTAGTGTAAATGGGAGGGCTATGAAATTGCACGGCCGCTATGGTACCTCATGCCCAGATACATCAGGGTTCCCTGCTCCCTTTCTTCCCTCGCCCACACATACTTGCACATAGACACATACGCTTAATAGGAATTGAGCTCTGGGGTTTGTTTGGCTAAACGTGGCTGTCTTCAGTACAGATCAAAGTCAGTTATTTGTCTCCCATATAATCAGTGGAGAGAAACAGAAACTTCCAGGCACAATTACAGCCTGAGCATATCTATACTTCTGTAATGGGCTGGATGCTCTACAGTAACTCTTTCTGATCTGGCTATGAAGTCAGCTAATTTGTGAACAGACTTCATGTGATCATCTGCCACTGAGGAAGACAAACCCAACCCTCATTGCCAGGAGGGGTTTCTGAGGCTGAGTCACTGACCGAAGTGAAGTATGTGGTGAAGTATGGACAGAGTCCAGTGACCTGATAATTTACTTAAAATGTTGAATGTGATTATGAATTGCCTTGACTGGGAGCCAGAGCATCTGGAAGCAGAGGAATATGAACATAAATCACAGAATTTTAGAGTCTAATGGATAGCTGCCACTGAAAACTGAGAGACATAGAGGCTGCAAAGCTAAACTTTTTCTTAAATAAAATGAGTCTTCTTCATGTTTTTTCTAACTATGTAATAGTACAAAATGCACAAGTTCACAGATGCTTCTCTGTAACTTTTAATTGCACACACTCTGAGCTGACTTTATGCAGCCCTGTGTTCTTGCTTTTTTTTTTTTTTTTTAAACATACAATGGCTGTATGTTTGACATCTCCGTAATGGCTTTCTGATGGGAATGGATTTGCCCATTTATAAGGAAATCCTATTCAATAACCTTGTGTCAACACAGTCAGAATTAATCATGTCCTTTGTTACTCAGGGGAGAAGTTTCCATATCCCACAGGAATATGCTGCAGCCTTAACAGATATCCTCCCTCTGAGTTACTGATTGTTTTGACAGGTAGGGTCAAAGTGTATGCCACAATTGCCCTAGATTTCTGAGGAGCTTCAGTATTTGGTGAGTTGAAATGCAGTAGCAGTGTCTGATTGACTGGAACTATTTGCTATATTATCTGGAAACACATATATTCTAGTGGCAATATATTGGTGGAAACAGTTGATTTTCGCTAGGATCACAGTGGAGCTGGATTTCTTTGTAATTAATATGGATCTAACAAAACAAGTTATCATTACTTTGGAAACAGCTTTAATCCATCCAGTCACATTGCTCTCATTCTCTTGCCTTATTAAAGCATCCCAGCTGTGTTTCATTTTAGTGTTACTTTTTTCCCCTTCACAACCATAAAATAGTGTGCTAACATGATTTTCTGTAGACCGAGGCACAAACTGAGGAATATATATATAAATGTGTGTGTGTGTATATGTATATATACATGCACCCAAACGTATATATTACTGCAAATAATGTCACTGAGCAAACCAGAAAATGACCGTTAGCTTCCTACATCTCAGTATTCTAGGATCCTTGTTTATTTGTTAGCAATTTTTACACTCCCACATTAACAACATCTAGGCAATTCTTGCTGGAATCGTAGAGATCCAAACAGAAGACCCAAAGACTATCACAATGTCCTACCTAGCAACTGGTATCAACAAGCAGAATTTACAGTCTTTACCCTTGCCCTTATACCAATAACTGCAACGAAATTATTACTGTATAATTTGCCCTTAGTGTTGTAAGAACAGTTCCACATTTCAACAGATATAAACTGCCTTAGGCTACCTATTTTCTAGATAGGATTGTGCATTTGGGGCAAATACATTAACTCAATAAAAAGTCTGAGCCCAAGCACACCAATATCTATTGACTTATTCACCTTGGTACTGATGCAGATATAACGTCATATTACAGAAGGAAACTACTACAATCTGCTCAAATTGCTAAATAATAAACAAGTTTGCAGCCTTCTGAACACAGAAATAATTGGAAATCATTTTAATCTCAGTGAATGCATTTCTTAGAGACAGAATATAGAACACTGAGATTTTGACACTATTTCAGACCAAGGAAGCACTGTTACAAATTAACTGTGTGGAGTCAAAATGCTCTTTTGTTCACAGTTTAACAAAACTAGCACCTACACTGCATCCATTTGCTCTAGTCTTTGTTGCACAAGTGGTATACAAAACCTGCAGATGCTTTCCTGGGCATCCACAAGTTTTCCATTCAGTAAACTTCATTAATTGGCTACTTGCAGATTTGAAGCAGAAATCAGATTTATCTGTTCTTAAAAGACAAGTCTTACCTTCTGAAATAACAGAAAAATGAGATTTCCAAGCAGTTGTTGTCAAAGGGGATATGAGAGAATGGGTACAGAAATAATGGGTCTGGATCCAGCATTTAAACAAGATAAAGGAAACAGAAATGCACATGCACACACACACACACACACACACACACACACACACACACAAACTTACTTCCTGAGGATACACATACAAGCAACATAGATAATGATTTATCGACAAGCACAGAGTGAAGAGCATTTTGGTAAATGGAGATGATTTAACCAAATGTGTTTAAACATAGCAATATGCAAGGTTGTATGTGCACAAACAAAATACGCGACTATCTACAGACTAGGGGTGTATCCTGACACCCCAACAGTGACCCTGTAAAGGACTGTTTGTATAAGTGTTTTGTGCCTATGCAACCCTGGACTATAAGCAGCAGTGTAATGACAGGAAGTGAAAAGATCTGGAAAAAAATGCCTTAAAGCAAGGGAAGAATTCATTATGTTCAATTTATCATAAAAGAAGATCGAGAGATGATGCAATCATTTATGAGGAGGCATTATATTAGTAACTGAAGAGCTTCATAAGCGAGAGCAGAAACACATAAAAATAACAAATGCCTAAAAGTAAGAGTGAGATAAATAAGAAGGAATACATTTTAAGAGCAAGCTGATTATTGGAGCAAATGGACAAAGATGGAGGCAAAGTCTTTCACCTAGTATCTTTATATGAGGACTTGATGCCCTCCCGGAGCCTTCACCAGACTGACTTCAGTGGGGAACAAATGAACGAAACGGTTCCCTGGGCTTTTCAATTCTGTGAATCTAGGGCAGGCATACAACTCATATTACCTTTGTGGGGGGAACACTATAGAGCAACACGCACTCTTTTCTGGAGAGGCAGATGTATGTACACACAGAAGCCTTTCACAGGGTATAATCCAGCAACAGCCTAAGCAAGAAGCCATTCAGATGCAATGATCAGTATGTATAGGTAGCCTAATCATGTCCCCCCAAATTATATGATTTAATGTACATTAAATTCAGAAGCAAGTTCACATAAGCCATGTGAACATACTGAAGAAAACATTTCATAATTAAATACATTCAAAAAGACTACTACTTTTATTACATTTATTAAAGGAAACCAGCGTTAGCCCTAAGGCACGCATGTGGCATACAGATCAGGCTTTAGGTATCTAACTTCCACAGTGTACCTCAGATTGCGTGTCCACTTGCAGTGGCGTGGCAATTAACTGGTAACTGACTCAGGCTACATTGCTCCCAGACAGATAAAATAATAATGTGCCCTTAATCCTCTAGCTTTTTTTGAGCAACTGATTTCATAAGACTGGTGAGCCCTGGCTGTTGAAAGTAAGTGCAACACCAACAAAAAAAACCAAATTGGCTCTTGCTGGAACCCCTATTTCTAGCACTGTTACCAATCAACTGCTTGCCCAGTTCCAGTGGAATCATTGCTCAATGTGTCTAGCCAACAACATGTCAATTCAAATTACAACCACTCTGAGGAAAGGGCCTAAATTGAGAGGTCCTCCAGGCAGCACAGCAGCCTGGTCCTTTTGCCAGCTGGGGCAGAACAAGCTAGCCTTTTCAGAACAGGCCTTTTGCAGCAGAAATGGCCCATTAAATTACTGCAGGAGTCAGCAGTGCTTTTATGGAAGATGGGAAATGAGCAAGTACCTAACTGCAGCCTATCTGAGAGGCCAGGAACAAACATTCTTTTGACTTGTATGCTCACAGCTGGATAAGGTAATGGGGAGGGACACAAACAGGGGAGTAAATGGTGGATACAGGAGGAGAAGAATCTGCAGCTCTTTAAGATGCTCTTGATGCCCTGATCACAATTTCAGATCCAGTCACAACAAGGCATCTGTGGCAGGTTTCTGTCTTGGAGTGGTTTGCAGTGGCTACATTCCTGTGGAATCTCATGCCAAGACCTCACAGAGGAATGGGCATGTTCCCCTCCCACTGCCTTTCTACAGGTAGCTGTAACAGCAGCCATGGTTTCCAGACTAACCTGATGGTCCATTCAGCACTGGACTGCTCTCTCAAGACTGGAGTCCTTTATTCCCCTCCGCATATAAATTCCCTCAGGTAGTGCTATCTCCTGCAGAATAGGTTGTGCACATTAGCATTTGAGACACATTTATGTTACTATAGTTTGAACTGTACTTGCTCTGCAGGACAAATAGGGACCAGTTACTCTGCTGTTAGATCTCTGCAGTTCTCTAGTATTTTTTTTTCTCAATATGGAAAGTAAGCATGAACTTGGTTAGACAATAGCAAAGTGTGTCATCTGTATGGAACACTGAAAGGGCAGAGCATCTACTGTTAGCTTTAAAACACTATTGAAGAGCTTTAAGAGAAATGCACTGGTTCATATACAAACTGCACCAAGAAGCACTGGGTTAAATCCTACTGCTTATGGTATAAAGGTCAGACTAAATGCTCCCCATGGAATCTTTTAATACAAAATATTACAGTATTTTCAGTATCCTGAATTGTACTTAGTGTTCCTTAGTGCATTGCATTGGTGTTACAGAGATTCCAGTACTGCCTTACTCACTCTCTCTGTCATCCAATTTTTATATTAAGCAATGTGACAACCATATGAAGTTCGTTCTTTTTTCCTCTTTTATCACTGAGGTTTGAATTCTATGCGTATCAATAAAAGGGTTTACCAAGACATTTTCTAGGTAGAGTAAGAAGATTCCAACTAAAGGATTCATCTGATAGCATCAACCAAATATCTCAGCACAATTGTAAAAATTAACTGTGCCCTTTCACTGTGCAAAAGGAAGAAGAAAAAATGAATATTGAACAGCCACAGACCCAACAAGACATAGCTCCTGTCTGACTTCAAGCCAAATTTATAATTACTTCTTCTATTTTATCAAGTTTCAAGCTACGCACTTTAATGGAGAAAGTTAGCAGAAGCAATTCTGAAGCTGGCATGAATGTAATGGAATTTGTAAACTTTTATATAAAAATGTCATCAGCTGGAACCTGAACTCCCTGACTTGTTCTCTTTAATCAACAATGACTTGCCAGAGCAGCTTTTGGATCTGCACACTGTTTCAGAGGACACTTTCAAGTTCCTGGATAGAGTAATATTTTGTCTTTTATTTCTTTGACTTTAACAACTTTTGAACATTTCTTTCTTGACAGTTCTTCTATACTCTTTTAATTGCACTTCAATAATAATTTTCATGACCCTCCTGGCACATGACCCAGACTAAGCTTTAGAAGCTATAAAGGCTGAGGTCCTCAGTTCTTAGCATCATACACTAACAGATGACACTACCTTTCTTGTAAAGAGTCATATCCCAGCCCTCATGTTTGCAAACTGGAGCTTGGAAATGTCATGCACACACAATGTCAGCGCAAGTCTAGAGTCACCTCAGAATAACCAAAAAAAAAAAAAAAAAAATCAATCAATGAACTGGCTTGTGGACATCATAGATTGCCGATCAGTGTCTATAAAATTCAAGAGTAAAGGGGTAAGGTGTAGTTGTTTGCCAGTACTAATTCCAGTGCAACTTTCAACCAGGCTGAAAAGAATCTTTTGTTTTCATTATTATTTCATAAGTATCCTGCAGTGTTCATGAAATAAGCAAACATATTATTCTTCAGGCACAACAAATTGCATAATTCACCCTAAAAGGACACTCTTACCTCTCACCTACCTACTCTTGATTGTTTTCTCAGAGAGATTTAGGTGGAAAATATTATTAATTTGCATATCTATGAAGAGATGATAGAACTTTTAAAAATTGATAACAGATACTGTGTCACAAAAATACTGTTTTCTCTCTGAGTTTAATGAGCTTGTGTTTGTCATTGATCAGGTAGCATCATGAAAGTAAGTGCCTCATTTCCTATTACAACAATCAGGACAATTCATAACACAGGTGACAAAATCCTGCATTCCGAATCAGGTCAAGCTGTCTGTAGTTTGCTGCCTTTTCCTGCTCCTCTTCTTAGTCCCACAGGTACAGTCTATGGGGGGTGCTTACCTAAAGCATTGCTGGTGTGAAATGGGCAATTGCTGAGAGACTAGCTTGTGCCTATACAGCATTAATCAGTCAGAACTGCAAGAAAATCTATTCTGAGCTGTAGAAAATTGCAGTCCACTGCATACCTTTTTCCCCACCCACTGTCCTACACCACAAGGAGTGTCTCCCATCACTAGCTGAATCGGGAGTTGACCCTAACTTAGAAGGCCATTCTCACAGAACTGCAATAGTTTTGAGGCAATACAAAAATCTCAGTTTAAAGTAAATGACAGTGTTCACCAGACATTTTAAGTCCTGATTCTAATGGCTTTCTACTGGCACTTATCACTTAGCAATGCATTTACCCAGTTTTGCCTGCTTCGATTATGATAACAGGCAGTAATTTGGAAATACTTCTTCATTGAAACAGTTACTCTGCAAAGAAGTTGTCTGAGGAGTTGAGCTGAGTTCAGAGCTTAGTGTCTGAAAACTGAGTAGCATTTCATGGTGTATATTAAATACTAATGAGTGGTGCTTAAACTTGAGTGATTTGGCAATCTAGAAAAGGTCACTTAGTAATTGCCAGAGGAGATTTCAAGACATGTGTTCCTGCTTCACAAAAGCTTATTCTTAAAGCAGGTAAAAATCAGAGCTGTACATGTATATTGGTGGTGAAGGCTTTCTCTTGAATTTGTTTAATTACTTTTCAGACCCATGTAAACTTTTGGCATCCTCCACACTCTATGGTAATGAGGCCCATGTTTTATTTGGGTTCTGTACAGTAAAGTCTATTTTATTTTTGTACCTTTATGTTTCTTTAAAAGAATAAATCCTTTAATCTTGTGAATTAACCTATTGTCTTTCTTTGTTTTATAGAAAGATCTCATATTAATACAGCCTACACTTCTTTCCTTTTTAAACCTTAAGAAAAGAAAAGCTGCAGATTGCATCACCTTGCCATACTGCTTTGAATAAAAATGAAAATCAGAGACAGCTTTAAAGGATCATTTCTTCTAAATATGGAGAGTCCTTAGCTTTATTTGCAAACATATGAGCCTGCACTTGCACTGAAAAGCAAAATGAAGCATTCTCCACTCTGTATTGTCCAATATTGCTGTAAGAATTGCCAAATACTGTCAGATTGCTATGTTACTATTTTCAGTACTGAAGCTCTTTGTTATGATGGCTTTTATTTGACTGAGTTATCTGCAAGTAGAAAGGACAGCAGCCATGATATAATCAGGACCATCTTGCCCACTGTCCTCTCCATTCAATTATACTGTCCTCAGTACAGAGAGCTGAGATGGATTTTCATGCTTAGGAGTACAAATCTTAAAAAAGTCAAGTTGCTACTGCCAAGACAAACAGGCAAAGTTCACCAGCTTGCAAGCAAGTTTCAGTCTATTTTGAGTGTAATTCAAAGCAGTACCCTTTACAGTACCTTCCTGGTCATGGTTTTGCTTGACTATCCAGAAAACATGAAAAAATGGGGAAGAGAACATTCCAAAATCAAATATATCTTTTTTTCCTTCTACTCTTTTTTTTTCTCCTGGTAGGAAATGTCAGTGTGGTTTGTTGATTCTCTGTAGAAATGTCTTTCAGGTGGGAAGTCATATAGCTCCACACAATGTGGAAAAGATTCTGAGGCACTGAAATTTTTAGTACAACTTAAAACCAACCCCTTCCACTGACTTACACTTCAGTGTAAAATATTCTTTTATCAGCCTCTTAAAACACAAGCACATACCAATTATTTGTGATTAAAACTGTTGTAATCAATACATTTTTATTCTTCACAAACACAGTGGAACCATCAGAATGCATGCTTATGAAAAGGAGCTGATTTTGAAAAACATTATTTTGCAACACTTGGAGAGAAACAGTTTTTGAATGATCTCCAATTTCCTTTTGACCGGAAGCATCATCTCTATCTGGGTAAAAGATGTAAAAATTACATTTTTCTTGATTAATATGAAGGCTTAGGTAAAGTAGCATCTTAGTTTTCACTGACAACAGCAAATATCTTATCTCCGGAATGCTAAGATAGGAAAAGCAAAATATCTTATATCACAGCTGTTATTCTATCTATCATACTTGATCTTTTTGCTGAGAAGAACAACTCAGATTATGTTTGAGTCTCTGTCTACTCAAGTCCTGTGTAACAAGAAGCACTAAAACTGAAGACAGGTTCCTTTCTTACTTGCTGTCAATGCATATCACAAAGCAATCAGCTGAAGTTGGCAGAACTGTTCTGCTGTAAATTTACTGGAAGATCAGAATCATACCCAGGTTCTTCAAGGAATAACAACAGATATCTCTCAGTTTTCAGACAGCCATCACATTAGGCTGAATTAAGCAACTCCCTTCTATATTAAGATTAACTAAAATATAATGCATTACAGAAGATATTCCATATTTATGAATTGCTGTCAGTATGTTTGGCTCAATAAACACTGAAAAACAAAAATAGTTCTTGTCCCAGAGGTATTAATGGAGGCAACAAAGAAGTCAACGTATTATTATAAAAGTATCTCTTAAAAAAAACATCCAAAGCTTAATCAAGCTTGCCTATTTGGCAATGAGCCCCAGTGAAATTAGGGACAAGGGAAGAAAATTGTGTTTGATCTTCTTTGGCATAAGCAGGAGAAACTGATATATGCACAAAAGCCCTGGAAGTCTCTCAGGTTGATTTGGTCTAGTTTGTTGTAGGGATTTTACATGATATCCCTAATGATGTATTAGGGATTGTGTGTCTGTGACCGTCAAAGAATATTTTCTAGATCACAGCATTTCTAGATCCCAGATTGCTGGGTAATATCTTCTGCATAATTACTATTTCAGGGATTGAATGCATATCTTATGTGTATTGTATAACTCCCCCACCTTAGGCCTCTCGGAACTTACTGGAGATGATGTGTAGCTGCAAATCCTAGAGGGAAGAAGAGGCAGGAGAGCAGTGGAGTAGCAGGTAAAACTTCTCTTAATTTCCTTTAGCAGACCATTAGTTCCCTCAGCTATAGGGTCAGCTGCTTTTACACAGGAAGCTGCCCTTCAGGAAAAGACTGGTGGCACGAAGTCTTTCTTCTGCTCTCCAGCTCTCCATGGACAGATTTACTGGAGAACCTAGGCCCATATATAAACATTTTTATTTGTTAAACATAGTTTATGAGATCTAGTTGAACATAATGGAATCATTTCTACACATAGTGATTCCTCACAGCTACGCAGTAAAATGGCATATGAAATGTTTTTTAAAGCTGTATGCATGGGGAAAAAAAAAAAAAAAAAACAAAAAATCCAACCTTATTTACACAGTTCTTTCAAGAAACAATTACCACTAAGGTACAAGAAGCTGTGGTTATATTAGATGATTCTGTGAAAATGTCACCTAAGTACTCACTATTTTTAATCAACAGAACCAGAAAAGAAAAACTCCTATGCAAGAGTGAAACACATTGGCAGTATTTTGGTGAAATCATTTCAAAAGGGACACACAAGAAAATGACCAGGTGCTTATCCAAGATATAAAATATGGCATACTTGAAATCATTAAATAAGAAAGGTTTTCATACACGGGAAAGAAAAGACACAGTATAATGCAATTTATGTACTGCACCATATACCATTCTATGTCAAAGGAAAAAATCTGAGTGCTGGAGAAGGAACAGGTCTGATATTTTGTTTTAGGATACCAATAAAATCAAAGACTTCATGTGTGACATGTTCTTGCTCAATACGTTTTTTCTCCTCCATGTGCTGATCCTGCCATGTTTGGAGAGACAGGACTGTCTCCTAATATTGTGGGATTTGCAGCAACTTCTAATACCCAATACTTCAATCCCTGGCTCCCAGGCTATAACCAGCTCTCACGGAAGTTACTCATATGCTGCTCCAGGAGTTTAAGACCTCCATTTTATGAGCATGGTAAATATGAGCAACTCCATTAACCTTAAGCTGAAGCAGAACATTTTGTTATATAAGCACATCCCTGCTGCTATAATGCTACTCATATTAATACAAAACACAGGGGAGATTAAGCAAGTAAATTAAATTTATTAGCACTCTGCTGCTTGCTTCCTAAACAGTGTAGAATCTTATGGGACTGGAAAGTCCCTCTGCTGGAACACACAGTCCAGCTCCTGTGTCAGACAGGCTGCTACACTGATACGTGGTCACATTATCACTGTTGCTGTGTTCAACTTCTGGTGCCTCTGCAATCCTAAAGATACCTTGGATGACCTATATCTTCATGTAATAGTAAAGTGACTATCTGGGAGAGTAAATTGTGCTGACACCTTGTTGTGTTGCTGCCACTCTTCCATCATTCCCACTCCCCACAAAGAAATGACACTATATAATAAATTTTTGATGCCGTTACTGACAATAATGACTAAGAGGATGCTGAGCATGCACATAGTGCAATGAACACACAGAATAAAAGAGGTGGTGGCCTAGAGACTGTTCTCTGCATCTGTGGTGTTTAGGGCAAAAAAAGAATGACTTTGCACTGCAGCATATGAGGATTATTTAGACATTAGCAAGAGTTGTCATACGGTAAAGGTAGTCCTGCACAAGAAGAGATTACCCAGAAGATTCTGGAATTTTGCCACTGAAGAATTTCCCAACTGGTTTGTTAAGAGGAGTAAGGAATGCAGGAAAGAGGAGAAAAAAAATAGGCCCAGCTTACAGATAACAGACACACTTTTAGTATGCTTCCAGATCCATGAAGAAGCAACCGTGTGCCCAGAGGTTTATCTGTTTGTTGTTTCTCATAATACTTCCTCCCACAAGCCTTGCTTTGCAAATAACACGGCTATAGTGACCCAGTTTGAAGGTGATAGGACAGAGGGAGATTCATAAAATACTTGGCTTCTTTTAATAATCCATCTGCAGCTCCTGGGAAGATGGGCTTAAGTGTATCATATAGTTTACTTATTGGAAGGCATAGCAGCTGCTCAGTTGCATGCCAAATTTAGTCTCATGTCACTAACGATCAGAAAGATTTCCTCTAGTTTAAACAACAGTGTATTTTAAATAAGAATCTTTCTCTCTTTCAAGGGTCTGATATATATTTCTGCAGAAGTGAGCTTTGTCAAAGTCAGGAATTCAAAAGTTCCTTTCACAGCTGCTGAGTCTATATCAGCATACGTGGACTGACATTAGGAAACATCTGCATTTAATCAATTGAAAAGTTAAAAAAGCAGATACAACTAAAAGTTTTGTCTATGTCCAAGACTATCAGGAATTTAGCTTACAACAATTATTCTTCTCTTTCTGACAGGATCACTATTTAGCTAGTGGTTAAATTAGAAGTTTCCCAGTTGATTAGGATGAGAAATCTTGGCAAAGACAAGGACTATTTCTCCTTCTACAATCCTCATCAAATAAGGGGCATACAACAAATTGCTCATCTCTGATCTGCAATTCTCCCCTCCACCCAGCTGTAAATTTGAATTAATTAATAAACGCCCTTATGCTTTCAAGGTCATGGAAAATGAAAGGCACTCAGCAAAATGGATGCACTGCCAGTGAAGGCTTTTTTTTTATGTAAATGGAAATTTTGTAAGGCAGCGGCTCTTTCATCTGTACCATATGAGTGCTGATGTTAGAAGATTTAAAAGAAAAGCAGTGTAAATAGATCATGTTTTGAATAAATGTAACCTTTCCTAGAGAAATCAAGGCTTTACATAAGAGTGTCAAAACATATGATAAGGCCAAAGCTGCTATTAAGTCAAGGGTCAAGAAAAATTACTATGTTTTTTCTTAGTCCCAGCTCATAGAACAGAAAGGTCTGCTTTCTAATGACGCTGTCCAGAAAGAACATATACGCCACACTTCTACATCTTGCATGGCAGCCAAAGCAACCTCATGAAGATTTATCTCTTGCAAGGTGAGGACAACTATATTTACTCACCTCTTCAAAGCTTCTGACTCAGTATGAAACCAGCAAGTCCCACGGCAGTGACAGTTAATAACTCCTGAAAAGAAGGGAACATTGAAGAATTCATTGAAAAAAAAAAAAAAAAAGTGCTTTGACTTACAAGAAACAGAAGCAGCAACTGCTGTTAGAAGAAAATTCTAGAAAAGCCCAAGACAGAAAGAATCCCCTTAACTGCTGTGGTGCTTAAATGGATGTCTCTCAATCAGTTCCTTATCTCAATATGGCTATCACAGAGAAAAGACCAATTATGAAGTACATCTGTAAGATATTATTTGAACTTGATGTCTATAAAAGTCATCAGACTTCACTTCTGCCTTTACAACACTGCCTTAAGTACGGCCATTCAGAAAAGGAACATTTTTTTCTTCCTCTGAAAAAGGATAAAAACTATAAATAAAATTCAGTGCTTGAAGTCCAATTGCTGGGAAAATGTCCCTGTTAACAGGTACACCAAAGGACCTTCTGACACTCCTCAGGAGAGAAGCCATCTCACAACAGGCCACAGCCCCACATGCTCCTTGTCTCCAAACCCCAGGGTGTAAGAGCTCCTTCCTCTAAGTTCATCTTCCTCAACACTGACAGATCTCATGACAAGGTATTTGTGGATGCGTGCAGAACTGCTATGTAATAACCAAACACTGAGATGCTGTAAAACTGAAACTGCATAGATTATTAAATGTATCAACGTATAATTGCTGTCTTTTTTTTTTCTTTTTAGGAGAGAAAATGTCTGCTTTCTCCTGCTGTAAAGGGATGAGTATATTTTTAGCTATTTGAAAGATAACATTCAGACATATAAGTACCAAGCCAATATCAGGGAAAAAATCTCCAAAAAGGAAACAAAAAAGCCCACACACACATTAAATCCTCACCACTCCTCCTCCCAAACCAGCCTTTGCCATTTGAAAGAATGAGAGAAATAAAAATAAAGCCAACTCTGACATGAAAAAAGAGGGAAGGAAGTCTCATCTGTTCATGAGAATCTGCCTTTTTAAGACACTATGTAAATTAAAAATTTCCTACTCCTGCTGCAAAATATAAAAATATTGTTTTTACCTTCACCCTTGTTTCCCTTTATAAAATTTTGGAAAGTGTCATTTTAGAAGGTAGACTGGACTGTTTTGTTTGTTTTTAATACTACCGCCTTTTCCAGAACAAACACAAAAATGCTTAGCTTGACAGATACCATCTATCTAATAAGGATTTTATTCTAACTTAGCAACAAGACTATGATTTTTTTGCAGCACTAGAATCAACTTTTACCATCACTGTCTGCGAAGTTTCAAGGAAATGTGAAGTGTTCCACAGTAACAATGGTCGTCCTTGCCACATCGGTGAGATTTGCTATCTCATCTCTGATGGACGTATTTTAATCTCTGTTATGCTCATCTGACAGAAGAAGAAAAAAAATTGCCTTCCTGCAGGAACTCGAAATCAGCAATAGCTTGAGGATCAGTCTTAAGGAAACATTTATTTCCCCCGTTTCAAATCTTATTTGGTAATGATTAAATAAAATTTTAAAAAGTGATACTCCTCCTGTAGTTCACTCATATCATAAAAGTAGAGGCAAAGTAGCATTTCCCATTCAAGCAAAACCTAGGATCAGAAAACTAAGAGCACAGGAACCATGGTTAAAGGTCAACACCCGAGTTAAATGTGACCACAACACTTCCTGGTAAGGAAAGCAAGAAACACTGCAGTAACAAGCTTGAACTGCACTGCCTCAGCTTCAGGTCTACATTAACAGCAGATATTGTATATCTGGCTAAGTTTGCATAGCCTTTTGCACACTGTAACTAGCTTTATGTCCTGCCAATAGTTTCTTCCTTTCACAGGCCATTTCAAAATAGTGGGTTTTTTTGTTTGTTTGTTTGTTTGTTTTTTAAGGATTTGATAGGAGGATCAAATGCTGTTAGTTTACTTTGGTTAAAAGCTTGAGCTTTTGTTTTCCTCCTATAGTGGCAGGCTTGTTGGAAATCATTTTTGCAAAACCAGACACTAGATGTTGCAAACAAACCATTTTTCACAAGAAATTCAGATGGATTATACTCAAAATCTCTTTCTTTAACATTTATGTTACCTTCTATTGTGGTTTCCAAAGAAATTCCTAAGTTGACAGGTGAGTTTTGAGTTCCTCTTGGGGAAGGAGCAATTAGAGAAAGCAACTGGTGTCTAGGACACCCACTCTGTATTTCCTGTTTTGACACTGATTTTTCTCAACAATCTTGTCAAAACATTTAATTACTTTCTGCCCGCTTTGTTAATGGCAAGAAACAGATTCCCTCCCACCCCCTTTTTGGAAACACTGTAAAGTTGCTTATTATGGAAAAGGTTCATCCAGTAGATAACCTGACTTTCAAGCTTGTAACGTTGCATGAAAACAATAATAGCCGTGTAACAAAAACACAACTTCCCATACAGAAATGCTTCAAACTGTTAGAAAATAACTAAGGGGTCAATCCTGCACCTTGAAACTTTGTAACATGAGAGGTAGTAGCTCATCATAGGATCTATGCCAGTTGCATAAGGACAAACCATAATAAAAATGATGGAAAGCAAAAAAAGCTGGCATAAATCTTGCTGTTTTGCCTAATTTACAAGTGTGACTGCTTAGCCAAGCCCCTTCTTGATCAAATACGTGCTGCTGGTGACAAGCAATGCTCAGACCTGGGATTAATGCTAACGGCATGACAGGCTCAAGCATGCAAATGGAGGAGTGGTTTGACAAGGGCTAATGGTGACCAGGCATCCTTAAGTCAGTTCAAATTAGTGCAAACTCTCATTCGCATCTTTATAACGACCAGAGGCTCTTTCGTGCCCACTCCAGTGATCCTGGCTAGCTAATGCATGTGCTTTTACTGCTAATGAGCCAAGGCACATACTATTAATGGAATACATAACTGCAGTCTTATTATGAGTCATCTCACCATCACCCCTTTTTCTACAGAAAATGTAGGTTGCTCCCAAGATTATATAATAGCAATAAGAAAGGAAGCAAAATAGGGAGAGAAAAGTGTGATTTCTATCTGTTATCCAGCTATGCAAGCCTGGTTTGGCTAATGACACCAGAGCAATTAAAAAGTTTCTTTTTTTTTTTTTTTTTTTTATTTGAACATACTACCTTTTGAGATTTTCCAAAGTGCTTTAGAGTCACCAACCAGAAGAGACTGCAAAAGAGCAGAGAGCACAGAGGGAAACACAGCACCTTGCTGCACCACCAACCAAAATGGCACCCTGGAATTTAGGGCGCTTTTCTGCAGGATACAGAGCCATTTCACCTGGGCAGAGATGCTGAGGACACACAGATGTTGACATCATCACCATTTTTTTTTCTTGGTGTTTCACCAAGATGGGCACCCTAGGCAGTTCCCCCACCACACAGCCATAAACTCTCTTCGGCACCCTCAGGAAATAGCACCGTGCCTTCTCTCGGACTGCATTTCCCGCCCCATCCACATCCTCGAACGCTGTCATAGGAAGGCAGACGGAGACCCGGGAGCCGCAGTACCTTCGGGGACGGGCGGCCTCGAAAGGAGGCGCCGCGGCCAAGCGCAGCCCCACACGCTGCGGGGGTGAAAAACGGCGACGCCACGGCCGCCGCCTGAGGAAAAGGGGCGGGAGCGCCAGCGCGCAGTGGCATTGGCTCTCGCGCCGCTCTCGCCCGCTGATTGGTGAACAGCTCCCCCTCGCGCTCCTTCTCTTGCCGCCGATTGGCTCCCTCTTCCCGCCCAAACTTTGATTGACAGCTCTCCGTGAGGCAGCGTTGTCGCCTGCGCGCGGGATGGCGGCGGGTCTGGGGTGTGCAGGCCGCGGCCCGGAGCCGGGGCATCCGTTGGCCCGGGATAACAGCCGGCCAGGCGGCAGCGACACCACTTCTCTCCTTGGCAGCGCCACAACGTGGCCCCTGAAGCGCTACGGCCGCTTCTTACCCCCATCGGACGACGACGACGAGGAGGAGGAGGAGCAAAGAGGCACCTCATGGAAGGTGGGGGCAGGCTAACGGCCGCTTCCCAACGGCCGTCTCTCCCTGTGGTGGCCCCCGCCGGCCCTTCCCGCCCAGCCTAGTTCTCCCGTTTTCCTACCCTAGATTATGTGGGTGGGAAGCGGGCAGGGTCTCTGCCGTGGGAGGTCCCTGTGCTGGGAGGAGCTGAGGAGGGCTGGCCGAGTGGCCTTGCCCCAGCGACCTGCAGGAGGTCTGTGCACGTTCTTCTCTCTCTTTTTTTTTTTTTTTTTTTAAATAAATCTTGTCTGCCCAACGTTGTTGTCTTGTCTCACAGGCGCATTAAATTGTCTAGCTCATTATGTAGCCTCAGTCCCTGGTTCTTAGTACACGATATTGTGGGATTGCTGGTGGATTTCTAGCTATCACCCACACTTTTTAAAGCATTAGCTACAATAAAGCTGAATGTGCAACAGTGTAGATAATGTAGAATAATCTGTGGAAATACAAGGCTTCTTCCTTCTTCTGAACTAGCTTGTGTGGAGATGGCTGGGCTATCTCTGTGCTGGCGTTCAGCCTGCAAATAAATTAATCAGGAGTCGAGAGATTCTGCTTCATGAATTACTAACAACCACTTCAATGATGTGGTAGCAGCCCATTTTCTTTCTCCTTTAGGAGTGACTTGGGGTATTAAAAATGGGTGAAATCTATAGCTTATGTTGGAAGCGTTCATATGGTTGCTTAGATTTAAGAAGCTGAATTCTTATATGGAGTTGTAATTTATAAGAAGTGCTTGAATGTGCCTGCTTTATGTGGGATTGGAGGGCAATTTGCCTTTCTGAGAAGTAATTTCGTATGTCTGATTTCAGGCACCTCCAGTTAAAACACTTTGTTTTACATGAGAGAGAGAGAGAGAGAGAATATATGGATTCTGCACATTGTAAATGTGCATTTATAAGCCTATATATATGTATATGAGGTTTTCTTGGTCTTTCTTTTTAAAGGTTTTTGAGTCAAATGAAGAATCAGGCCATCTTATTGTCACCATTGTTATATCTGGCCATTTCTTTATTTCCCAAGGGCGAGCAGTATTGGTAAGTTTTTCTTCCTCATATGTAAAGAACATTTCTCTATGCATGTTAACATCAGTCTTGACTCCTTTTCCCTTCTTAGCTTCACGTTCTCTCCGGTGAAAGGAAACTGGCAGCGTTATTTTACTCATGGAAAGCTTCATGTGTTTTTTTTTTTTCTCTCTATTCTCTATGTTATTAGAATAATCAGAATATTTCATACTGAAGTACAGTGTTTCTTCTATGGCTCTAAAAATGGAGAGTAATATTGGTGCTGCTGATGTTGAAATACACTTTTTTCCCCCCACATATCTTCTACCTCAGCAAAGAGAGTAAATATCCTTTTAATAAATAGGTAAAAATACAACTATGATGTAAAAATTTCTTGCAAGATTCACTGTATAATCCAACTAGTATTTTGCCAATAACCTGTTACCATTCTATTTCTATAATTTGGTTTATCTTTTCTTGTTTGTTTTTGTATTGGATTATGTGGTCTAAAATATGTCATTATAATATTGCAGACACAACAGCAACTTCTGGATTTGCTGTAGCCTTGTGTTTCAGGTACTAAATTGCAAAGATTCCACAATGATGGAAAAAAAGTCAACAGAAACTTCAGTTTGAAGAAATTGATTTGATGCTGAGATTGCACTATGCCTTGTGATAGAAAAAGGCCTGTGCTGGAAAGTGGGATAACTTGTGTTCTGTGGCCATCATAGATACACAGTGAGGATAAGATGTAGAAAGTGTCTGATAAATACTAGGAAGCTATTACAAACTATTGTAAAATGCTGCACTTTTAAGATAGAAAAAAAAATCTGCACAGAATGCACAAGAGTGTGTGCTGTAGATTTAAATGCATACAATGCTATAAATTATATTTTGCTTTGCTCCTTAAAAAGTCTTTGTACAGAAGTCTTCCAAGCCCGAGTGAAAATGGGATTAGCACAGGAGGAGACTGCCATTTTTTTTCTTGGTCCAGTCTGGTTTAGGTTTGAGACTAGGACATAATCTGATCCTGTGTCAGCATAATGCATAGGGTGTGATTCATCTGATAAGAAGTAAACATCCATATTAAGGATGTAATAATCTTCTGAAGTAGCTTTTCTGCTACAGTTTTCCTGCCTTTGGGCAGATTGCTCATTTCCTTCAGTTGTGTAATGGGAAGTAAAAGCAATTCAGGTTCTGAATGCCTAAATGAGAAACTCGTAGTTAGACCACAAGTCAGCATGCGTTTATAAAAAGTTTTATAAAAGAGTTGGCAGTAATGATGGCATGTTAATTAAAATGGATATTCACATTTGGCTCTCACTATATTAAGTGGCAGGTACTAGGTAAGGCCCATTAGGAGACATGTCATGGAAGTCTTAAAATACGTCTCTATTTTTAAATAAAGTGTTTAAGCATCTGCAAGAGAATAGTAACTAGATATCAAAGAAGAGTGTTTGTTGTTTGTTTGTTTTTAATCTCTCCAGGTAAATAGCAAAAAACTGAATTTGAACTCAGGAATGTCTCAGGTGAACCCTAGGGACATGTGGGATATGAGATGGTGCATCACCAACCTAGCTAAACACTCTAGGTAATAGATGAAATCTTGCAATCTCCCTGTCCAGATGGCAAACAACAAAAAAGTTTAATTATTGGGCAATTTATGTTATTACTGCAGAAATATCCAGACTACAGAGGTAGCCAATTTCACTGATGCTGTCTCTCTGTGGTCTCCTGCTCCTGGCAGTTGTCAGAAACTGGTTACAATATTTAAGCATGTGTTGCACAGCCAAGCTCATATAGTCTGTGCAATTTTCACAGATCAAATCTTGCTGGGAGTTCATTGCAATGGATGTGTTTTCACAGAGGATAATGTGAAATGCACAGGTTTCTGCTCCAGAGGGAATGCTCCAAGTCTGGTAGAGTTCTGCAGTTGGAGTTATTCAACTGATGTTCTTGCTGTGTCCTTCATCCGTTCTTGCTGGCATGGGCCTCTGAGTCTCTCCTTTTAAATGCCAAAGTGTTCTCCAGCAGCTGCCTGCTGCCTCATTCCCTTGCAGTGGAATTCCCTCTGATGTACTTACAAAACTGTTTCTTGCTATGCAGTAACTACATCTTTTAAATTGTTGAAGTTCAGTCTTTTGATCTATCTTCCAATCCCTACTTTACAGACCCTTTGATGTACAATAGGCTCCTGCTTTTGAGGAGGCTGGATACCAGCTCTGTTGCTTTGTGCCTTATACAGCTGCAGAGGAAGACAGTGAGGCACAAGATCCGTACATAGCCCTGTTAGGTACGGCTTGGGAGGCTCATGCATGAATTTCATGGGACTTCCATTGTCTACAAAACCCTGGAGAAAAACAAATGATAGGTGACATTATTCTCTTTATTGTGTACCATGAAGACATTTTGCAGTTTACAGATATTAAAGAATGATAGAAAGGATCTTCTAGGAATGATGTTCTTTGGCTTAAGCATGGTTGGTCTAGTTAGGCTTAGTTTACTGTGAAGGTGTGATGTAGGTTAAGAGCTACCAGATGTTTCATGCTAATGTTTTGAATGACATAAGACTTGGTCTTAATATATTTAATAATATATGTGTGTGCGTGTGTGTGTGTGTGTGCATTAGTATCTCCCAAGCACTGCTCCTCAGAATTTCCTGCTTAGTTTGATTTTCCTAAGGCAGTTGCTGTTGATAGAAGAATAAGCTTCCCGCTCTCCTGAAGTTTTATTTTGAAGTACTCTAAGCAAGAAGTTTAAAAACAGAA
This sequence comes from Crypturellus undulatus, assembly GCA_013389825.1. Lineage (NCBI taxonomy): Eukaryota > Metazoa > Chordata > Aves > Tinamiformes > Tinamidae > Crypturellus > Crypturellus undulatus. Next base: position 72,751 of record VWPW01012193.1, on the reverse strand, counting down.
CCGCCCTGAAAACTCGCAAAAATGTCATCTAACATCCCTAACAAAGAAATTTTATTAATTGGACACTTTTAAAAATGAACGATATTGCACGATGAGCTATTCTTATCTCGTCTGGTTTAAAATTGGCATGGAATGTAGTTATATCAGTGAATTAGTGGATTCAGACTATCTTGTTTTGTACCTTCTATTTTCTTTAATAAGTAAAATTGAGAAAGTCTGTTCTTTAGTGGTGTGTGTATTTTACAAAAGCTAAAGAGAACCCTTCTAACTGCCTGCAAGTCCTACTTTAAGCTGAAAATATTATGGGTGGATACTTTTTTAAAACTCCAGTAAAATATACAAGTCACATCAATCTGCGAAATTTAGACTTTTCTCTCTTTATTTTTCTGTTGTAAATTAGCATTAGCATTAACTGAAGTAGTGCTTGCCTGAACTTCATGCTCATCAGTTTTATTTGTTAATTTTCTGCAAAACTAATCTCTGTTGGCAAACATTCTAGTGATAGTTTCAAATGTTTGCTCTCCTAGTGTGTCTTCTCTGAAACATTTTCATAGCCAGTGTTGATCTGTGTACTAAAATATAAAAATTATTTTCTAGAGTATATGCTCTCGTCAATGTGAAAACAAGAGGAGATAGCTTTTGTGCAAGTTGTTTACTCAGTGCTCTTGTTCACTGTCTACCTTTCAGTAACACTCAGCTTTCTCTATGTCTCCATATGCACACAAATGAGGTGAAAGACATATTCAGAAATAGAAAATCTGTATTTAATTGATGGTTGGATTAATCCCTTCCATTCTAGGAAAAATGTTTAAGCATTTCTAACTCTGTACCAAAATGCATAAAAAAATTAAAAGGAGAGAATCTGTAAAGTAGGAGTGTAGGAAACCTTTCATTTTATTCAGCTAGAGAATTGTAGCTATTTAGAGCCAAGTGAGTTGAATCTATGGCTCTTTTATGATCCATCTCGAATACTTATAAAATAGCAATATATCTTCACACATCCTAATCGATTTTTTAAAAAATATATTCAGTAGACTATAGAATATTTTTAATGAGTGTTACAATGATAGGGTATTTAATGAATTCCTCTCTAGCAACCTTTTGGCTAATGGAATTTGCAAGACCTTTTTCTTGCCAGAAAGAATTCAGCCTCAGCACTTATTTTAAATCACTCAGATTAGTATAGAACCTTGGGCTGGGTATGGTGCTGGGTGTTGAGGTGCTATAGCTTTGACACAATTGATTATAGTATCTGAGAATACTTCAGAATTGATTATTAAAGTTTAATTCCGTGATACTATAAGAAATAATTGTGTATAACTTCGGTGTTTCCATCAGTTGCGCAAAAAAACCCAACAGTTTAATTTGATGGGTAAACTTGCAACTGGGTATACCTCCAAGATGGTTTTAAACTTGCTTTAATGGAAGTACCAGAGACTTATTTGAAACTGTCTTAATAAGGAAACAACTGTTTTCCTTTAAAAATACAATCTGCTTCTTATGATTAGTCAGATAGAGTGAAGAAGAGGGTAAATGAAGCTTCAAGGATTGGAACATTAAAATCCTTCATGTGTAATGCAAATTAAAGTGCTTTTTTTTTTTTTTTAACAAAGTTCTTAATTTGGGATAAATTTGCATAACATTTTTGGGACATGTTTTTGCTGTAATGTGGCCTGAGAAACGACTTATCTTGTTATATCAAATCTCATTCTTGCCTGCTGTGGATAATAGGATTTCAACAGGGACATCTTGATGGCATATCTGGCCATTCCTGGCCATGCTGTGAAGATGCATCATGTTCTGTGTACCATACACGACTCTTTCTTTGTCTTCTTTCCTTCCTTTCAAATCAGCATATCATGAAAATTGTATTTTGGCGTTTTATTAGATGCAATTAATTCGGATGCTGGAATTCTTGGTGTCTTGCAAATTAAAATTGTGAAGCAGTCCTGTTAAACAGGATGAAATTAATCCAGAGTAATTGATTTGTGACCTGATCTTTTGGAGTGTAGACTAAATGTCCTTGGTGCCCTCCTGGTCCCCTCATGGCTTCTAATAAGCTAGTAGTGTTAAGGATACAGTGGATTCTAACCTTGTTAATTAGGCAAGCATTCAGCAGAGCAATCTATGTTCTTCATGCTGTCTTTGCAGTGCCTAAAACTTGGGCACTTTTTAAAGCCTTATGATACGTATTTATGAAATATGTTTACCCCACAGTTTAAGTTTAGCATATGATAATGATCTAGGGAAGGATGCATGAAATAGACATTCAGAGAAGAAATTGGGGTGTCTTAGAGTTTAGTCCTGCAAAGTTTAGAGTGCCTACAGTAAAGTGTTACCTGGTGAAGGTTGCTCAGGTCCGTATACACCTCCAGAAAAGCTCTAAGCTGTAACCAAACAAGTGCTAGCAAATGTGTAACCAAGCAAGTACTAGCAAATGTGTTCATAAGTCCTCTAATCACAGAAATTCAAACAGCTTAAGTGCATGTCTTCACTGCATCTCCCCTGCTCTATGGAGTAGAGTCTATTATCAATAGACAGAATGTATTAACACCCTGTTCACTGGCTCTGATCATGTTTCATTGTCCTAATAAGTATTTTATATATATAATGTATATATATTTTATTTATTCAGTGTCAGTTATGAAATTTGAAGGTTTGTCCTGAGCTGTGAGCTTATCTTTGCTGTCCATTCCTTCGCAGGACTGTAGCTTATGGGGGAACTCTTTCTAGAAACCTGATCTTTAGCTACAGGTACCTCAAATTCTGTGTTCTGTGTGCCTCTGCATGTCGCATAGCTGTGCTGCAGTACTGTGGTTACTTTTACAATATAACACTGAGAGGGTGGCTTGGTGCTGGTGCACTTGAAGTTTTCTGTCTTTTCTGCAGGTGTCTGTCTGCAGGATCAGAGTACATCCTGATGGAAGGCTGTGGGCACAGCTTGCCTTTTAGCAGGGCTACGCTGGTAGCCTACATGAAATGTTGTTCCTTTTCTCTGGGTCTCTATTGACTGCAAATGTCAGATATCGCTCTAGCTGCAGGAGCAAACTCAGGTTTATTGCCTAGATTCAGAGCTTTTGCAGTTATGTAAGTCGTAAGATGCTAAAGCAGGAATTCACTCAAGGGCAAGGTGTTTAAGGCACAATTGAAAGTTTGGGTGCAAGGAAAAACTATCTGTGGGTTTGGGTGGGAATACAAAATATCTGCATGTGCGCAGCCAAAATTGCAGAGGATATCATGGGTAGGCAAAGGATTTGGGGATTGTACGATGACTGCACCTTCATTACTGGGAATACTGAAATGCAGTAGCTGGGTTTTCATAGCAAGGGCTTTACAACTTCTGCAACTGGTTCACCAGTAATTTAGTTCTTTAGCTCTTTTTCTTTCTGTAACTTCTGCAATTGCACTTAACCTCATGGTTATCATGGAATGGTCACAGAATGGTTAAGGTAACATCTCAGAAATTCTGTTACTGATATAGACCTGAAAGTGATACTTTTTTCCTGATGCAGCTGATCAGAAGAAAATTGGGTTTTGGTTTTTATAGGGATCTGACTGTTCTTCAATACTCAGGAACAGATAAGCAATAAGTAGAAGCTTGTCACATTATCGGTTGAGAGTCTTGGGCCTCTTCTATGCTACTTTATTTTCAATGTCAAGCACAAAAAAGGCAGAGGAGGAGACACTGGGAAGTATCACAGATGAGCAAATGTTTTCAAAAGTACTTTAGTCTATTTGATTTCCAGTGATAGAGAGCGCTGATTCCATAGGTTGGATGTTGATGAAAATCCTGCCCTCAACCTCTCTGCTGTGATAATGAGGCTTTGACTGTCTCTCTTCTTCCATCTTACCTCAGTTAGCTGCCATAGATGTCCTGCCTGAAAGACACTGGGGTATTAATTATTAACACAGTAAAGTTCCTTTGATCTCACTCTGAACTCATTTCCTATGAACGCGCATCCCCAGTCTGTGTGACACCCAACTGAATCTTTAATTCATTATACAAGGCATACATCCATTCTGAATTGTGAACTGCTATGTTTGCCCTTCATCAGTGTATTATAAGTGGTAGCTAAAAGGGAAAGAATGCGTTTGGTGGTTTTTTTGTTTTTGTTTTTTGAATATTGTTTATAATTTAGGTAGACAGAGTATATCGTGCTTGTGATAAAACAAAATGCTTGATTTCTTTATAACTTATTGTCTATACAGAGTTTCATTTAAAAGCATATATACTGAAAGAGTGTGAATCCAGATTAGCTGTCTGCTATACAAAATATTAGAATAATACATGTTTAAGAAAATGCTTTGCCTTGCAAACTTTGCCTTGTGGTTAAGTTTGCCTAACTATCTTGCAGTAAAACATAGAATAAATAATATTTTCTGTGTTTACATGTTGTTTAGCATCTCATTTGAGGTTGCTAGATAATACGATAGAAATATTAGTAATAGTACGCAATACATACCTATGCCTCAGTATTCAATAGCTTCTTGAATGCAGAAGTATAAAGGTAGAACAAAAGCATTTCCCCATTAGTGATGGACTAGACAGGTAAAAAGTTAGATCAGCTTGGTTATGACTTGTCCTGGTTCCAAAATATTTGAGAAATGTTCCCCTACCTCAGCTTTATTTCTCTCTAGGACCATGAGAAGCTTAATGTTTTTATTCGAAAAAACAGACAAAAAACCCAAACAAACAAAACCCAAATGTGATGTTGTTGCAACTATTACCCTGGAAAATGAGATGAGCATTAGCATTCAATCTTGCATATATTCTTAGAAAAAAAGCTCCCTTTTATATATCCAGATCATAAACATTTGAGGTCTTTTCCTGACCAGTTCCATGTTGCCATTCTCTATATTCCTCATTATTTTTATATTGCTGCTCCTCCTTTCTCTTTCCCAATGCTTCTCAGCAAAGCCCAACTGTGGGCTCAAAGCCAACGTTATGCAGATATGTGTGTTGTGTGCAGTAACCACAGCTATCCTTGCTCTTGTCTTTTTGTTTGTTTGAACTATAATGTTACCATCTGGTTTTCAGAATGTACCCCATACTTTCTGGATGCTAGCAGAGATCTTCTAATTCTCTAGCTTTTGAATAATGGAGCAGGGGACAGATTTGTTGTGGTCTTCCTCCTGGTTGCCCTGAATTTGTTCATTTAACTTCATATGCTGATTAATAATTCTCCTGCTAAGAATGAAATAGATGTCATCGTTATTTTACCCTATCTCAAGCAGCCCCAAATATAGAGTCTTTGCAGGTTGAGGTAATATGCAAAAAGCCATGAGGAACAGAATGGAGCTTCTTAATATTGTGCTAAATCAGACTTATTTGCTGTTTAAAACTGAGAAAATCTAGAGGATCTTGGTTGTAGTGTCACTTAATGGTGTAAACAATTTAATGACAGAGTTTGGTCTGAGTAGTTCTGCAGACCTGAGTTTGTCCATAACTTTCCGGATAGCGTTTTTTTTTTCTTTTTTTTTTTTTTAACCTGCAGCAGCAGAGCTCTATTGTATTGCTCGAGTATTATACTGAGACATTCCCTTTTGGGTTAGCTATTCTTAGATTTCTATTTGTTTCTGCTTGGTAATATGGAATCAACCAGGGGTGCAAGAATAAAGTAAATACTTTGTGCTTTGTTCTTCAGTTAGCTAATTAAAGTCAAAGTTAATTTTTAGTTATAATTAAATTCTGTTCTTGGAAATGAATAATTGAAGTATGTAAGTAAAAAGAAAATCAACTTTTTTGGTTTGTTTGTTTTTCCAATTTGCTTTACTTTAGAGAAAGGAGGTATAAAAGAATGGCAACCTGGGAAATGTCAGTGAAGTAGTTGGTAGGAAAATTAAATGTTACCTGCTATTTATGATCTCTTTGAAAAGAGTATTTTAAAGAGAAAACATTTTTCTATGCCTTTGAATGAAAGGAAAAACACTATAAAAGTAAACTTAATATGGGAACAGCTATTTTAAATAAACATAGTTGGTGTGTATCAAAAGCAGTATTTGAAATGTGCAGAGCAAGCTCTAGGGTGCCACAAGTTACTGAAAGTGGCCTAGTAAAAGAATGGGATGTTGGATTTGCTTCACCAACAGCTTTTTGGGACTTGGGAGTGGAAGCACCGGGAGAGGAAAGGACGAAGGGGGAGTTTCCAGTAACAGGCAGTGTTCGTCATCCAACACAAATGACTTTCTAGGCTGATTGCCCAGCGCTCAACCTGGGTGCCTGTCCAGGGTAAGTGATTCTGAACTGGCCTGTTTGTTTGGAGGAGGTATGGATATTCCCGTCAATCTCATCTAGTTAAAAGTAGTTGCTCAATGTTTACTACTTGAAATTAGGGAAATCAAGGCCTTGTGCTGAGATGGTCTTCACCTCACGTTGTTTTGTATTTGTTTCAAAAAAAAAAAATACAAACACATTTGCTCTAGTGCATTCTAAATAGTGATAATGCTTACTTTCTAGGTCACTTTTATAAACCCTGGAAGGGACAGATGTGTGGGTTTTGTTGTTGTTTGTTTTCTCCTTTATAAATTCCAGTTTTAAATGTCTTTCTGTTCTGATTAGAGAATCTATCTGATTAGAGAATCTATCTCCTGCCCCATTCAAGCTCTTCTGCTGCCTTTTCTGCAATCAGTTGTGCATCCTTAATGCACTGTAGGCTGTACCTTACTAATGTCATTTCAACTTCTTTTTCCTTACTTGGCTCCTTCACATCAACAACGAACATAGCACTGGCTGCTAATTGCTGTAGATGGACGTGCTTGTTACATATACCTTTAAATAACTTCCAGTGCATAGAAACTAAATCTGCTTTTTTGCATTTTGTGCAACCATGTACTAAGCCATCACACTGGTTGTAATAGCTGTAGGTATTGTTGACAGCAGGTGAAGCACTGCCATGCTATGCACAAGCATCTCTTCAGTTTTTTCCTTCCCAACAACTCTAGTGTTAAGTCCTCAATTTTCTTCTCTTAATTCAGACTTCCTAGTTTGAATTGAGCTAGAGGTGAAATTTTAGCTTGGAGGATGTACTACTGCTATTCAAACTCATTACTCTGGTGAAAAAGTATATGGCAGCATGAGCCTTGCTGTGGATTAGTTACCTAAATTAGCATCTCAGTCTACATGCCATGAAACCTATGCCGCTATATGCTTCTTGTGTTACTTTCACTCTCATTTTACTCTTCATAGTAGGGCTAATCATTATATTTTACCAAGGTCTGCTGGGCAATTTTAATAAGATGCTAAATTTTGCTGCGGCTTTCTCAGTTTTCAGTGCATTTGGTCAGGGAGATATTGTACACGGTTGGGAGCTACATGTGCTATATGACTGAGAGCTGAAAAGTGAAAGTAAGTATAAAAAAATCTCTTGCAGCAATATGGGAGCTACAGCCTTTCTGAATTTGCAGCTGAGCTGTGATACAACTTATTGCAAAGTCTGTTTGCGTTACAGTGTTAATTTTATGGCAGCTAGCTTGCTGGCACTTACCCTGATTTGGTTTGGGAATTGTTTCTGGACATATCTGATTTGTTTGTAGTTTCTGCTGCCTTGTTTTCTGAAGTTATTGCCGCTTTACTGGTTTGTCTTCAGGAGAGTGACCCTAGATTGGAGAGGATTTTGTGTTTATAGGGAAGGAGAGTGCCTTTAGCCTCCTGCTGCACTTTCAGCAATCTAATTGCATTGTGTATTGTGGCTGTGGAGTACTGACTTACCAAACAAGATGTCCTCTTCTAGTGAGGATCTCTATTAAGATCCAAGTTCCTTTAAATAACTGCTGTAAGCGTAGAGGATGGCCTGGCACTTTCATTCCATCATGAAGTGAGGTCATCTTATTCTTCTGACCTTGAGGCCTTTCACACCTCAGCAATTCCTGCCTTGCAGCATTTTGAGTGCACTCAGTGCTGCCAAGTGACTGCCCTGCCTAACCTGCTGTCAGGGCTTTTCTAAAACAGTGCACAGGAAAGTTTTCCTCCTCTGACCTTAGATCTTTTGGGGCCGATGCTTGCATGTTCTTACCGTTCTGGAGTCTGTAATAGTAAATCAGCAATGAGTCCTTGAGCCAGTTTGCCTTCAGTTCCAGCCATCAACGTTTCTTAGACATCCCTCTCAAAAGCCCAGTTAAGGTCCACATGGAACTGCTGTTTGAGGCTGTAGAGCCAGTGTTGGCACATTAAAAGGACAGTGTCTTATTGCAGTGACTCCTTGTACCAAAGCAGAATGGCAGGCAACTTCCCAGCCTGGACCAACGTAGGATGGATATTGATTCTGGCAAAAATACAATCTGGTGGTTCAGGATTTGCCTGACTTGTGAATTTTTGTGAAAAGTTACAGCAGCTGGAAAACATTATTAGTTCAGATAAAAGAAATGAACCAGACAAGGAAATTCTCTCTCTCCTTTCAACTTTGACAAATGATGACTTATGTGGCAGTCTGTGCAATAACAGTCCCTTGCCCTGCAATGTTTATGTGATGTTTTCAGATTCCTGGGATATTTTTACAGAATGCTAAGTGGTTGGTTTTGTTTGAAAAGACTACCAGTTAACACAACTGAAATATAAAAATATCTTTATCCAGTTATAAAAGCTGCTGCTTGTTTACCTGAATTCTGTCTGAAGAAAATGCCTGTCTAGGTCTTAGATAGGCCAGTTGTTGTCCCATTCTCCAGGTTTGCCTGCCCTCTGCTGCTTTCCTAAGTAACTTCATGGGATGCAGGAGGAGAATTTAAAACTCTCCCTTCCAACTGTTTTATTATGCATATCAAGGAGACTTTCATAATATATACACACTGAATGTATATGGAAATTAATATGTACCCTGATACAGTGCTGCTGCTGGAGCTATAGATTCTAATGTAATTCAGAGTGTGATAAAAAAGTAAGTATTGTCAATTTTATGCTTTCCATATACTTTTCTAGGTTTACAGATAGTATTTTTTTCAGGTTTACTTACTGAAATCTTAAGTACCAGCTCTTTTGAAGTATGTGGTAAACATTTCTGGCTGCCTCCTTAGCAAAGGAAGCTATATCACCGTGGTCTGGAATTCAGAGACATGTGCCTCTGCACTGATGGCCCCAGGAGACTCCTTAGGCCGCATGGTGGGAGGTCATAGGGAATCTTGGTATGTTTAATACAGCAGAATAAGACCCACAGCTATGCAGGATACACATACAGATGTAAATAAGCTTTACAAGGAATGAAATTTTATTAGATAACTTGAGCATTTACTTCTGAATGTTGCATATTCATTGTTCAAATAGATTGCTTTCTGCTTCATTTCAGGAAGGCTTTTCATTAATTGATTCCCACAAGTGGTTGAAAATAGTAAGAAGAGCAGACTGCTTGCTGTTTGGGGCAAAGTCAAAGGTCAGTAGAGTTGCTTCTAATTATTCCTAATAGTCATAACAGCTCTGTAGAGAGTTTCTACTATTTGAGTCATTAGGACTACTTTCTAAGAGTAAGCAACTAAAATATCTAGTCTGATTTTTATTTAGAATTTGCTCATCCGAATGTATAAAACCTGAAAACAGGCCCACATGCTGACAGCCACACTGTTAACCAGTAAAAAAAATCAAGAGATTCCTAGTTATGGCTTATATTCTTAGATGCTACTTATCAATCATTTTGAACTGCATATACAACATCTCCTACACTGGCAATTAAATTTAAACACTTCTTTGCTTGAAAATGTGTGAAAAATAGGTTAATTTTGTATGTATTCCTGTTCTCACACTTGCCATCAAGATTACATCCCAGAGAAATGGTATTTCCATTCTGGCACCTCACTCTGGCCAAATGAATATCTAAACAAACAGTCATTTCCTGGCCCCCGAGACTGGGCACACTAGTGCCTGATTAAGGCATCTGGTGTTGAAGCTAATGAAAGAGGCCTGCAGTTCTGATCTTACCATCAAATCTCATGAAAAATGGTTGGTTAGCCTCTAAACAATTAAAGGGTACTTGCTTGTTTACTAACTTATGTGTAAATTCTGTTTCCTTAGCTCTTAAACGAACTCTGGGAGGCTGCTTCCTCAGCTCTGCTGAGCACTTGACAGGTTATTCGGAAACAAAAGATTGTTTCAAAATGAGAAGAGCTCTCCTTGCTCCCGGGATACTTTCTAGGTTTTGTTGTTGCAGGAGAAACTGCTGCCTTCAGTTTAACTCTTTGTACTGGACAAGAGAATTCTTTAAGGTAGAAACAGGAATTCTGGAAGAGATTTTAAGACCGTTGTTTTGTAGCTACTAGAGACCAGTTTTAGCTCCTGCCATCACTTACCAGACTATTAAGAAAAAAAAACATCCCCAGTATTCAAAGCTGTTCTAGCAATTCTCCCTGACAGGGACTCTTGTGGGAGGTACAGACTGGGTTATTATAATCATAGATAATTGCAACATCAAGGCTAGCAGAAAAACTCCACCTATGCCTGTTTACTCTGGCTAATTATACAGTTTTATATCTTTTATAAAAGATAATACAAACAAAACACTATAGTTTGCAGAGAGGAATGCTTTGCTAATTGCAAAATATAAACAGATGTGAGACATAATATCTGTTTTTCAAATAAAAAGTTATCATCTCATTCCAGAATAAGCCTAGCCTGATCATGGCACTAGGAAACACAAAAATAAATATCTCAACCTATTTTAATTTCACAGATTCTTGTAGCCTGAAACCACAATACTTTTATTTTTTTGTCAGATTTCTTAACAATCTGGAGCATTACTGGACAGAAAACTATGGACCTGCTGCAGTGATTAGTTAAGATGAATCAGATTCAGTTAATAAAAGAGTTAATAAAACCAGCTCCCCACCACAGTGTGAAGGGACTCTGCTGCACCTCAGAAGAAACATAAAATCAACATCACAATCATTTTGAGGCTTGAACAAAGTTTTGAGGGAGTTTTCACTCAGTCTCAAATGAGTCAATGCATACAAATGCCTGCTTACAATACATTCTCACAACTTAAAATAGATCTAGTGGTATTGTAGTGGTCTTATCATACAGTTTCTCTACTTCCTAACCAAAATGGTAGCCGGAGGAATCCCTGAAATGCTCTCCATGTATATATAGTTTCTGTGCCAATCCTTAAAAGAATTTGAAAACATTTCAGGAAGTCCGCCACAGCACATAACTCCCTAGGTTTTCTCTCTGATAGACATTAGTACCAAAGTTACTATAAATCAGAGTCAAACACTGTTCTTACATTGAGTGTACAAGGTGATGACGGGGGATATGCAACTAAATATTTTACTAGCTATCATTTATGTTTTACCTTTTTGTTCTTTGTTCTCATGTGGTTGTCATTAGGACAAGCTTATGATGCACTATAAGACTTTCAGTCCTCCATTTTCTGTGCAGTTTGCTGAAGCTCAAACCTTTGCAGAAATTTCTATTATTATGTAGCACAACAACATGCACTGGAGGTTAACTCTGTCCAAGATTTTTGTTTAGTTTTTACATATTATTTCATAACTTGAAGGAATGCTGCATTTTATTAAATAATGAAAAGCTGTTCTTCATGAGCCTATATTGCTAGTATACACAGAATCTGCCATATTTCAGGGTTAAGGACAGCTGTAGAGTCAGAATCTCACGCTAACAGAGAGAGAGAATGAGAGAAAGAGACAGACTAGTGATTCCTGATAGCATCACTATCAGAGCAGTAGACCTACAGCGTACAGTTTTTTTTTTTTTTTTTCAATGAACCTTTCCAAGGGCTGGAACAGTAACATAAATCCTTATATTCAGCTTAAATTCCACAGTTGACTAACCGGTGCCATTTCATTTTATTATCAATAGCTGGTCAGAGTTGACTTCTTGTTTTAAAATACCGTTTGGAGCAATAACAATTTAAATTCTTTGCAATATTTGTGTTTAGGAAAAATAAATAAATCCTGTTGTCATGGCAAGTTATTTTCACTTATTTTAGAAATGGGAATCACTTTTTCTTGGTTTGGCTATTAGAATAGACAAAGATGTAACAGGGAAAGGGGATTTCTCATTTAAACTGGTGCAGTGATCCAAGAACTCTCACTTTCTTCGTAATTATAATGAATGCAAGTTTAATTAAATCAAAATTAATCATAAATTAATTTCCCTTTGCTTTTAGCAGAACGAATGCCGTATGTTCCGTGTCCAGTTTGGGGGAGATTCAAAAGAGCAGATGCTGGAACACTGCTCTAATTGTGTGCAGAAACTTGCCGAGTATGTACCAGTTCAAGTAACTGATGAGCAAAGCCAGATGCTCTATCAAGATCTCAGTCAGTTGGCTCATAGTGAAAACCAAGTGAAGAACTATGAACAAAATGTGTCCATACTACATACAGTAAGTAAGCAAGAGCACACTGACTGGAAAAAAATAAAAATAATTAACGTTTTGGGTTAGATCCATAAATGATACTAGTGCACCTTTGCAAAACAATCTTTTTCTGCTACTATGAAAACTTCTATGAAAAATGAACAATGAACTTCTATGAAAAATGTGGAACAGACTGTCATTAAAGTCTGCTAAAAGCCAGACAACCTAACAAACATTATCAGTCAAGGAAACATTGTTTTAACTTAGCTGTTATCAGTTAGTCCAGTTATTTCCAGGGAAATTATTTTAGGTCTGTGGGCTTCTTGTTGTTGTTTGTTATTACTATCAGCCCCCTATTCTTTATGAAAAAATGCTACTGCTGGACTTAAAGACCCAACAAAAAAAAAACAACTGAAGGTCTTTATGATTTAAAAAGTCTTTNTTTTTTTTTTTTTTTTTTTTTTTTTATGATTTAAAAAGTCTTTTTTTTTCTGGGAAGTACTCTCATTATTTTTTCATGTATCTTAACTGGTAGATTCTGGTTGAAATCTGAAGAATTTGTCTTTTTTTGGCACAATACATGAACTGTGCAGAGGGTGCCCAAAATAACTAGAGTGATGCATAACTTGCAAACTAATTTTTTAGTTAAGATCTGTATTTAATGTTTCAGGAAAGTGAATTACTATTATTCTTCCTGGAAGCCCGGATGGGAAAATTTGGGAAACCCAAACCTGACATTCAGTTAATATGCAGGGGAAAATAGGTAGTGAATTGGGCTGGAGGTATCTAAGAAGGAGCTATTGAAGCTGATTTTAAGCTTTAAGCTTTTCTTAGTGTCCCTGATAGAAAGGTCAACCATGTAACCCTCAAAAAGTGCTTCAAGCTCCTCAAGCCTATTACAACATCAATCACTTACCTTCTTTGTATCCTCACAAAGGTCAGTCATAACAAAGGTTAATATACACAGTTTGTGTTATTATAGGAGGATTATATCAGGATATGCATGAAAGGAGGGGAAGAAAAGGTAGAAAAAGCTTTGCTCTGGGGTTTAAGCTTCTCCTCAGCTGGGAGCCTGAAGATGACGAAAACAAACAATTGGTACAGGGGCTCAGGCAAGCACAGGAAGTCATTACTGCTGAAGAAATAACAAGAGAGACTACATGCAAGGGATAATCCCCAACACCCAAGCACATGGAAATATGATGTGGTTAAATATATGCTTTCCTCTTAGGTAAAAATATGAATAGGGGACAGAGGATAAGAGCTGAATCATCACCAAGAAAATGTGTCCGCACTTTCTAAATGTCTTATCTAAGACTGCTGGGAAGCACCTGGCCACATTTCAGCAAAATTTCACAAAAAAAAAAAAAGATACTTCTTTCTTTTGCAGTCACAGAATCTATAAATACAATAGTTGCATCAATTTTAGCTTAATTTGATACATGTTAAAATGATGTCAGATTAACAAAATGCTCTCCTCCCTAAGACAAAATCCTTAGGCAATTAGAAAAAGCAGATAATGATTCTAAGGGTGACCCATTCTTGAGCACATACTCCCTTGAGCATCCAAAGGATCACTAGTTCTCAAAAATATCCCCACAGCTAACTCAGCCAGGACAGCTCTGCGGCATATAATAAAATATTGAGAACCAAGACCAGGCAGGGAATCTCTGAGTCTCCATTTATCTTATTTTCAAGATAGAATCTGGGCCGGTCTTGGAATACTGGAAAGTGCTGGTAAAGAAAATGCTAAGTTAACTCACACCATTCCCTGGAGGGTGCATGAAAGAAAACCTTCAGCAGCTGATCTCACAGATTTATGGGTTCAGCTTGAAGCAAACTGCCTCTCCTTTGGGCTTTGCTCATCTCCTGAAGAGCTAAAACAAAGAATGGAAGGTAAAGGAGTTAATGACAGAATGCCATTAAGCAATCATACTATTGTTAATCATGCTTGCTCCAGAACCTTGCCCTGAATACAGAGATGTGAACCTGAACCATATTTTCGGTGGTGTTATCCTTAACGAAATAAAAAAATGGGTTTCTGGTAAGCACACATTACTTTTTTTAAATACATGAAATAATGGATCTGTAGTTAAATAGACATGTCTAAACCAACTAAAGAAAACCTAAGAAATAAAGACTGCGCAGATGTGCAATTATAGGTTTCAGCCTTTTTACTACATAAGGTAGCTGAGCACATTCTCTTCCTGTTATCTCTAAAATTGGAACTTCTATTCCTTCTTGCACATACCCACACTCTTCTTGCCTTTATTTGCATTTGATATTTTCCAGACAGATGAGCCTTTAACAGATTCATGCACAAGCTTTGGAGAAAGAAGATCTATAACACAGCTAGCACAGGTAAGAATCTCATATTTGGGTCCTGTAACTTCATTTCTTTGTCAGGAAAGAAAGCAAAATATCTTGTACCCTGTAACAATCTGATAGAAGTCTTTGGTGAGCATCAGGACACTATCAGTAAAAATGTTTGCTCACTTACAGCCATGCCAGCAAAAACACAGCACCTTATGTAATAATCTAGACCTAGGAAGTAAGCTGAAAAGGAGGAGGGGAAAAAAAAAGAAAATTTCATACTACAAACACTTACTTAAAAAAATAAAACTGTGCCAAGAGCAAGCAAATACTCAGATGCCACATCCCTCCAAATAAATGATTATGTCAGTGTTCCACTCTGCAGTTATCTCTGCAGTTCCCTGCAGTTACAGCTTAGGTTTGAAAATATCAATCATCCTTGACTCACAGCAAAAGCATCTGTAATTCAACTGCCACTTTCACCAAAAAGTCCAGGGTAAAAAGGTGTTAAAAATAGTTTGATGGTAATGTTATTTTATTCTGTATCATCTGGAATTTACGGTAACACCTCTATTGTTTCTAACCTTTCCTAATTGATTCTACAAGTTCCCAATGTTTCTTACCAAAGTTTCTTGCACCTTTTTTCCTAGGGGTAGAATGAGGTAGTCAATGCTTCTAATCAGTGGCTTAAGGGCCCATTCCTATGTGTCCCATTACAAATATCTCTAAATCCCCAAAGCTTTACTTTTATAAACAGACTTGCCAAACACTTTGTTTCATGAAAGTAGAGCCTTCCAAGTTGATCTCAATGACAAGACATGTACTACATGTACTACTGCAACTACCAACAGTTTTGTTCTTATCTGTGTCTTAGTAATTCCAGTCACGCAAAACTATGACGATAATTTGCAGGAAAAAAAAAAAATCAACATTTGCTTAGTTTTAGCAACAAGCTCTAATTTTTATCTGCAATTTCAAATAATTAGATACTTTCAAATAAGGCAGTTACTACTGGGGCAGGAAGGAACTGAGTTGATTGCTCTACTGCATGTTAAGAGGTTTCTAGGAAATCCATAGCTACACACTGTTGCACAGCTGAGTTAAGTGCAGACTTAAGCTGTAGCTGTTACCTATCCAGAGCTAGTTTGAAGTCTGACAACACCCTAAGTATGTTTTCTTGCACCTATATTTCAATGTCCACTTGTCTGCAGTAACAGCAAATGGGATTTACCAACAACCTGAGTGGCAGGCTCAGGACCATCTCAAACCTTGCTGAGATCTGGTGTTACCAGGGGGCAGATGCCTGGAACAGATGGAATTAGTGACATTGGTTGCCTAGGACACACTGGATGCCCTTCCTGGCCAGGACATAGTTTAGATTGGGGTTTAATATTCAGTATAGAGTGATCAGAAAAGGCAGAGCTTGCTTTAGCAACTCTTTTTTTTTTTTTTCCATAACTAGGCTTTTGTTTTAAGAGACAGTAAATTAAAACCTGCATTATAAAATAAAAAATTTAGCCTTTAAAAATTCTGACTGTCAAGTGCATATGTAAGGCAGGTGCTTGATACCTGCTTGTGATAAAAGCTTTCTGGTACTGAGACCTGTCATACTCTGATTCATCCATTTCTCCTTTGAAATGCTACCACGTTCCCCAGCACTCAAAGATGCCTTGATGTAGTATTTTTCTCTACGGCATCCTGTTGTGCTTTTCAGACAGCTTAATACAGCTGTGCTCAGAGATGGTGTTTCCCATCTCCGGTGCACAGGCTTGTACTAAACAAGCTTATTCAGGGGTGAGTTTATTTCCCTATTTCTATTTCAGACACATAACCTTTCACCTGGCTTTTTTGTGCTTTAGAATTTAAATTTCTTACTATCATCCCCTCAGGAGACGTTTTCTGACGTCTCCAATCACTGTTTAAATATTAGCAGAGCTTTACTTCAAGCATTCTACTAGATTCACCTGGCCATAATCCAACAAACATTTTTCTCTACTCAATACTATGACATGAGAACCAATACTATGCCCTGTGAACCAATACTAAGATGAGCAATAATACTAGGATCTATTCCCTGCTCCTTCCCCAGTCAAACATGGAAATGCTTCAACTGTTGCTGTGCCCAGGCCATCTGGCACTTGCCTACACTGTTACATGTTTAAGCCATGGAAACTAGGACCTGATTTAACAGTTTATAACAATTTTAACTTCTTCAGAGGGAGAGTTTTAGTCCACTCTGCATTCCCCACATCAACACAGGAAAAAAAAAAAAAAAAAAAAGGACAAAAGTGGCTTTTGAAGTTCTTTAAAACAAGATCAGAATGATGATTATTAGATG
This sequence comes from Crypturellus undulatus, assembly GCA_013389825.1. Taxonomy (NCBI): domain Eukaryota; kingdom Metazoa; phylum Chordata; class Aves; order Tinamiformes; family Tinamidae; genus Crypturellus; species Crypturellus undulatus. The sequence goes on along the minus strand of VWPW01012193.1, from coordinate 55,807 downwards.
TTTCCCCCACCCCCAAATAACAGAGCATACATTCACCATGATCCTTAGCTGCCTCTGCATTAGACAAGAACAGTTTCAAGCCTTCCCTCATTTCTACCTTCCTCTCCCATGCAGAGTATCCAGAAATCACTAATGGTAACTGATGCTCCTGCTACTACAACTAGAGTGAGGGGAAAGCGAGGGCTGTAGAGAATACACAGCCTAAATAATGAAAAAAATTCCGGTGCACAAAGCCTTAGAGACATTAATGCATATTATGAATTATGCACTTTAGAAAGAGCAGTAACTGCCTGGAGTAGGGCCCTTAAACAGTGGAGTTGCCCTTTCTTTAATGCAGCTCACTTCCTGCAGGGAAAATAGTAGCCAGCCAAAATAAAGTTTTAGTCAAGCTTTAGTCAAGTTTTAGGGTTACAGAGTTGTCACAGGCCACTCCCTAAGCAGTTTCTGTGCTGCTGCTGTTACCAGTCCATTAGACTTGTGCATTTCTCCAATGAATCCAAATGGATAAGAGCAGGCATCTCCTCCATCCAATGGAAGGTAGTTAAGGCTTCCTCAAGCATGTTCAAGTGATTATCTTCCCTTTGCTGCTAGTTCTATATTGAAACATGACATATCACACATGTTTCCTCCTCCCATCAACACTACAAGAAAAATTGGGAGGGATGATTAAGGAGGTGTCAAAAAAGAGTGATTAGATAGGGATAAAAGTGTTTGTTTTCAAAAGCCCATACATTACCTGTAAGAGAGCTCTTGCTCCATTAAGGCTGTAGAAGCTAGAACTGCCAGGGCTCTGTTTCAAACATTACATAGAACATTACATTCAAACATTACAAAGACCACATTCACTATGAGGCAAAGTCACTGTTACTCAAAAAAAATGCCATTTCCAATTTAGATAACTGCAAGCTCCAGAATTTAAAGTTGCATAAAAGCTATATTAGAAGTGGTGCTAACTACCAGAAAAGCAGTTACATACAGAAACCGTGTGCGATGGAAAGTATTCAAACAGCATGTTAACAAGGCAGATGCGTCTTTATTAAATACTGAAGGGAAAAGTCTGATGCAACTGAATCATTACAAAAAACATGTAATACTACCTTTTATGTACAAGGTTCATACAACACCTTTGTTTTTACTTCTGCAGTCTGTGCTGAAATCGAAGTCTGAGCTCCCCCTTGTGTATCGGCATTCTGTGTGGAGTGCACAAGAGCTGGGGCCTTTTATTCGCTTATGTCTCATGGATCAAAATTTCCCAGCTTTTGTGGAAGATGTGGAGAAGGAATTGAAAAAACTAACAGAAGGTTGAGAAATATTAACTTATTACTACTAGAATATACAGCACTCAGGCTACACAAGCTTAAATATGTTAATTATCTGAAAAAATCTCACACAGTTTTGTCAGTGTTTTATTTTTAAAAACAGGTGAATCCACTTTTTATACATCATTGCACTTCAACAAATACACAGAACACAAGTTCATGCATCTACAGTTACGCACATCATGAGAACCCTGTTAGGTCTATTTCTACAATCTTTAAATCATGAGAAATTACAGTGTCAAACTAAAGAGTATAACTAGTTGCATAGAATATCACCATGCCGTAACATTTCATCATCATTTAAACAAAAAAGAAAATTATAAAAGTTTGCCTGAATTGAATGTACAAGAATATGTTGAACACATCAGTGCAAAAGGATTTGAGAATTTACATGATTTAACAAAAAAAAAATCACTTATAAAGCAATCATATATATATATTTATAAACTGAAGTTTTGTTTTAGCTTTTAACTGCATTTCACCACCACTTTGTTGAACCATTCCAGCTTCTGAATTCTGATTATTGGACACCCAAGTCTCTCTGTATAGGTTAAGCCCTTAAGATAATTTCAATTTATATTACTTCTCTAAGTACCAGAACAGTATAATTCTCTCATCTTTCAGACATACCGTAAGGAATGAATATCAGCAGCTTAAAAATGAAACACATTTACTATATTTTGGTTTTCCCTCCCTCCCCCAAAATATAAATATATACTGTATATATTTTAAAGTTTTGCTGTACTTTACAAAAAAGTCTCACTAGATGGCAGCAGTGCGTTTTAGAGCTTGGCCAATTTAACAGCTACCTTAAGTAAAAAATGGCGCATGCATGATCTGACTACTTCTACTGTTTAAATATATTAAGGAAAAAAAGCAACATTCACAGCACATCAAGCCAAAAATAGTTTACACCTTCTACACTGAAGCATTATTAAAATTTATCTGGCTAGGTCATCCTTACAGGAGAGGCTAAATAAGGCATGCTTTAGACAGTCATTTTAACGCTCACTTGAAAAGGAGAGGAGAGAAAAAAGAAAAAAAGGGAAGAAAAAAAAAAAAAAAAAAAAAGACAGAACTGGAGTTCTAGAACCAAGAGTCCCAACCATTAAATTTAGCAGGTCATATTGCCATCAGTCTCTCAGAAACTTAAAGCTCTAAAAAAGAAATGAGAAAAGGCATGAGTCAATATTAGTCAATGACTGACAGCATTTTCTTCATCACGTGCCATAACTATATGTAAACAAAACCCTTAATATCCAATTTACTGAGAAACGAACCTTCAGCTGCCGTCCAAATTTAAGAGGCAGCAGCTGGCTTTTTTAGTAGTATTTTTCAACCAAAAACGCTAAGCTATAGTTTAAGCTACGTTTGTGAGCACTTAAGAGTTCTGCACTTATAGCATCATTGAAAGACCTACATATCTTATGAAAAAAAAAAAGATAACTCTCTGTGTTCTTTGAAAAGTGACAAGCCAGGAACACTACTGCAACAAACTGAACGGCTGACAGCTTTTTAAATGCATAGACAAGTTGTGTTTACTTATAGGAATCCCTACCAACTACTACACAAAAAGGAGGACTCCAGTCTGGCCATTTCTGATGCGCATGCAGGTCATACTTACATTATAAGCATATTTAATTTGTGTTTCTCTGGCGTAAGTTTTTATCTTTATGATTGTTTGTAGAATTTGTTTTCCTGGAGAAAGAGGTAGAAAATGCGATGTCATTCATAAGCGTAGGAAGAGTTTTCATAGTACATACAGTTAAATAACACTTAAGTCTCCCTCCTTCTGACTCTACATTGTTAAAGGCAGCGCAAACAACTTTTAGCTGTGTTATGTTGATATCTTTTTGCCTAACGCATTCACCTCCCAAATCCATCATTCTGTTTTACTACTCACATTGTACAATTGAGGCAGCACGATTTTCCAGTTTGCCAGTTAATTATTTTTGTAATATTATATCAAATATATTCTGCAAGGCAGTCAGGAGACCACTCTTTGCTTTAGCATGAAAATCTATTTCCAGCTCTTTCAACAACATTGTTTTTACAGCATAGTTCTTGGAAGTGTCAGGTGTTCTCTACTCCAGTACCTACAAATGACAAAAAGTCGTTGTAGGGTTCCCAAGTAGCAGTGATGAGAGACTTGCTTTACTCGACAGTACTGACTTTTTCGTGGCTTCTCCCCTTACGCTTTTACTCCCTTGTCCAAACAACAAGTCAGGAGAGGTCAGCTCGCAGGCTCTTTGGAGCAAGCATTCTGCCTGCTCTTACGTAGCAGTCTAGTCCATGGCTTACTGATCTCAACCAAAGCTTCCGACTGTTGCAGTCAATGTAACATACGTTTAAAGTACTGTAAACGCCCATAAACTATCAGAACCCTTTGAGTAACCATCAGAACCCTTTGAGTAACCTCAGTAATATTTTTTCTTAAAGTGTACTTACATTGGCCCAGCTGGTTCATCATCTGCAGCAAGGGTTCAGGTGCAATCCAGTGAAAGACAAGGAAAAGAAAGAAAAAAGTCAGTCTTTGTTCTGTACACTAACTGAACTGAAACAGCAAACCAATCTATAGCATTAAAGGCCATTCCACTTTGATAGTGCAAAATTCATGGAGTTATTTTTTGGATTCAAGTTTTAATGGCAAGTATGTTGCTTCAATGGTTTTAGTTAACACTTTGAATGCTTGTCATGAAGAACTGCAACTGTAGCGGACAGATTGTTGCAATATGGTCATACTCATCTTGTCCCCAAGTTCCAGTGGTTCAATCTCATAAAGTAGATGAGAAGACAAACCAACATTTCAGTTGTAAAATCCTGCTGTTTGTTTTCTTGCACTGATTTTTAACCCATTCTTCAACTGTTGATGGGTATATACTGGTATATACAGAACAGGGTATATACCATATGCTCATCTTTTTCTGTGGATCATACAACCATTTCATATTCTATTTTTCTTGATGTCTAATTACACCAGGTTAGGAGGGGGCTGAAGATGCAGTATTTGATTACCATACCGAAATGTAGTCCTTGGATATCAGCAGGCAGTGTGCATGCATCTAAGAGAAAAAGGGGACCCAAAACACCAGAAAAAAAAAATGACTCTGCTGTAATACCCCCAGACACAACAGACTTCAGCTACAGAAGACTGACAGCATTGTTCTGCCTGTGTCTTGGCAAAAAGCCTGGGAAAAATATTCTTTTTTAGGAATTGGAAAAAATATATATCTGCCAATGAGTAATGTTTCCATGAGTAATATTATTTCTTTCATGACCAATTGAACATTCTTATGTTCTTTTGCCCCTGAGTTGCCATACAGAAGACAGAAATTAAGTTCATTTAAATAGCAGTACAACATTAATGGAGAAAGTTAATGTTCCTGTAAAACTATTTTGGGGGACCAATTTGCAACCTGCTATTTTTAGCAAATCAGCAACTGCTGTTCCCCCACATGCTAGTAGGTTTTTTTCACTGAAGTCTTTAAGAAACTCACAGCAGGATTCCACAAGGGGGCTTAGTGCACATGAAGCAGTTATGGAAATTACAATCTTAAAACAGTGTAGGCATCCGCATGAGCACACACTAGGAGTAATGTCTGTCAAAGGGGACATTACTCCACCTGTACCTTCAAGGCAACGGATAGGCAAAGCCACCGCTAGCACAGACAGTGACCGGAACAAAAAAATATTTCAAAAAAAGAAAGAACTAACCACAAACCAATAGCTTTACGGCCAAAATAACAAACTAGCGACACACCAGTGTCCACAGAAGTCCATTACCAGCAACAGTACACTATCAGACGAGATACAGAGAAAACTAGGACTAGTAAGGACAACCAGACATCAATGTGCTGTTGTATATACAGTGGATATATACAGAGACACATCAGGTACTGGAACACAAAGCATAGTGGAGGAAATCTACATCTTCCCTCCACAAATCTCTCTCGATTCACAGCAGATTTCAAACAGACTGTGCCACGTACTCTGTACGCTCTGTGGGAAGAGTGTTTTAACAGAAGTGGACACACAGCAAATCCTTAATTCACCCCCCTCCACACTCGGTAGTGCTACCAAAGTCGTTCTGCTTTAAGACTTGGTTATCTCTGCTTCAGATAAGCATAAGCAACATCTTTGAGAGTTTGTTTTGTTGAACTCCAGAAATATAAAACTGCACCATTAAGCTACAAGCTGCCTCTTGCTAGAACAACCGTTTTTCCTCTCAAAATAACTTGGATGCGTATTTCAGATAGGTAACCTTTGTGCTTCAAGTTTATAGAGGCTGCCAGCAAGAGTCTGCCTAGCAAAAATCGAACAAAAATACCTACTGGAATACTTAGGATTATGCATAAGGTCTAAGACTGGTGGGTCACCACCGTTCCCATCTATAATCTAAGAGGTGATACAGTGAGGCCGAGGGAAAGTTTCTTTAGGCACTTCTTTCCCAGACAGCCATTTAACTACTGAAAAAGCCTCCCCAGTACAGGACAGACAAAGAATCAAAACCCTAGCGAAACCAGAGGGAACAGAACAACAGAAAAATAAGTACAAAATTAGACTAAATAAAGATTAAAAACAGCAAACTGAAATCCAAATTAGTTGTGAACGTGAATGAAGAAGTTTTAAGAAAAAGTGTTAACATTATGACTTGTGCATTGAATAGACTGAAGCGGAGATTAAACAAACTCCAAAGCATGCAGATCTCTCACTTACCACCATTTTTTAAGGGTTTGATGCAATTGAAGGGGGAAAAAAAAAAAAAGAAGTCATAGTAACCGACAAATATCAATATAACTCAAAGCCTTTATGCCAGAAGACCTAGCTCGAGTAACTGGCTATCTCTAACGCACAGTATTTGAAACATATGGCCATAGAGAACACGCCTCTGAGTACTGCTTCATTCCATTCCATCAGGAGCCATCTGCAAGGCTCCTGATAATACTGCAACTTGAGCTCTACATTTATAACTGACCACACTAACCCCCTCATTTTTCAGGAATTTACTTTTTAATTTGGAAAAACTCCAATCATTCTTTATATAATACAAGATTAAAAATACTAGCAAGCCTCCCTTTAGGTACAGTGATTATCTGCTTAACGTTACCCTCAAATAGCAGATTTCCAAAGTGAAACTTCAGATTTGCTACTACCTTTAATGCATTGTATAACAAGTATAATCAATCCTTCTAGCCACAAACCCTCGATGTTAAGTTTGTATGACTTTTAGCTTTTCTCCTCTGCTGAGGTCGTCCATGTATTAACTGGCTGGCTGTGCAACCCACCTGCTGAACCCACCAGCTTTGGGTTCATTTGGTTTTTATGTCCCCAGCCCTGCATTACTCAGCCTTAATTTAGAGAAGGTTTTGTTTACTAACTTAATTCTATTTCTTTTGAAAAATTACCTTTTTTTAATATTGAATTAATCTTTTTAAATTGCCAGAAGATTTTTTTTAAATCAAGAAAACTAAAGAAATCTATACAAGGAGGGGTTAGGAGACAGCCTCAGCAGTGTTTCTTATACTGACACATAACAACAATGAAACCTGCCTTTATACATCAATAGTGAATGCAAGAAGTATTAAAATACACTCAAAAGCAGGAAAACACCTATGTTAAAATTCTGTTCAAGCCAATGTCTATGGCTGCTTCAGTCTTGGCCCAAGGGGTCACGGGCCCATGACTCATTCTTACAAGGCGGCTGTTACATTCTGTACTGGCAATTTAGGGCTTTAGGGCATGCAAATATTTCAGGGCAGCATTTGCCACCACTATGTGCAACGCACACCAGGTTCTATATTGCTTCATGGGGAATATTTTGGAGGGAGTGGTAAATAAAGGATGGAGACGCTCATCAGGTGCCAGTAAACAAACAGTAAAGCAGTTGCTCTGAAATGGAATGAAGGCAGAACTCTGTTTGCAGTGAAGAGCATCTGGCCAAGATCAGTTTCCCAGATTTAAAGAGTTCTGATCCTACAGTAGTGTCTCACAAGTTAGTATGTAGGACCATTCAACTACCACCGTGACAGCGATCATTGCTTTTAGGCACAATTGACAGCTATACAATCTCATAGTGCGCCTGCCTGACAGCTTTCTTCCCTTGATAAGTTCTAGGCATGGGAAAAAAAGATGACAATAATAAGGAGAAAATAAAACAAAAATTAGCTTGTTACAAGGTAAACCATTTAAGTGAAAACATTTTTTTTTAATTACTTACAGTAATAGCAGGAACAGAGAAAAGTCAAGAAAAAAAATGAGTATTAGAAAGAATGTGGGGATATGGATGAAGCTTCTGCACAGCCAGCGCAGAAACACATTCATGGAAAGCTTTTCTATTAAAATGACAAATGAGAAGGGAAGAATTAAAAAAAAAAAAAAAAAAGAAAATATATAATCCAGTTACCACAAGACTTTGAACTAAACATTAGGTAGAATATGGATTTTTAAAGTAAAAACTGTTTACATTCTTAAGGCTGAATGCAGTCAAGTTTTTACTTTCTACTTACCCCAGAACACACCCTTTAAAACAATTTATTTGCCAAATTTAGGCTATTTGATACAACAACAAACCACTTTCTTCAAAAGTCTTGGATATATTATAGAGTGATCGTAACAGCTGATGACTACATCTATAAGCAGCTTAAACTATACCACAGAGGAATAAACAGCTATTTGCTTCCTTTTATTGTAAGGTGAAGTCCAAGCAACTTGCAATCTGAGCAAAATGCATCAGCAATCCTCTACAGAAACTCTCATTACATCACACATGCAGCGAAGTGCCAACATCTCTGCCCTAAACATGCTGTTTTCATGCAGCTTTCATCACCAAAAGCCACTGGAAGCTGCATTTTATTTAACCACCACGACTTTACAGAACCTGTCAGCTCTCTGGAAAAGGTATGTAAGCCATATCGCTTTACCATATGTAATGCAAGGCAAACTCCAATTTTAAAATTATGCAGCAATTCAAGCACAATCTTCCCCCCTCTCCTTCCTCCCAGCACATAATTGAATGTGAGAAGGTTCGTATCTGCAGTTCCTGCTGTACCTCCCCTGGTACAAGTGACAAGTGTGCCCCTGGTCCACAGGGGCTAGACCCAGGACCTGTACTGGGCATCCACTAGCACCATCCCGGCACAGCTCTGTGTGGAAATACAAATTGCACAGGATTCAGAACTTCCTTTTTCTGCTATACAGCAGCAGGAAAAAAAAAAAAAGGAAAAAGAAAGCTAAAGAAAGCTCAGACATCTGAATTATGTGAAGGAGGAAATATTAGCAAAAGAGCTACAGAGCAGCCCTGTTCCATGGCAGAAAAAAAGCAGTTAAACCAAATACAAAAAGCAAGGTTCATGCAAAGTTAAAACTGCAGTCAGGAAATGCCAAAGTTAAAGGCCTGTCCTTGCTCTTCCAGCACAGCAGTGTTGGCAGCCACAGGTGATGCCTTTCCCAAGGCCAGCTGGCACTCTGGAAAAGGCATCTTCAGCGGCTCACCAGCACCCTCGCCCTGGCTGAAACCCCAGGGTGAACTCCACAGCTCAACAGTAAGTTGGGAACTGCTCCAAAACCAACTTCACCCATTTCAGTGCATCAACTACCCTCTCTCAGAAAGGCTCTCAGTAGGATGCGGAGAGGAACTAGCCCACACTCTCCTACAGTGAAAAAGGCAACTTTTAGCTTGTGCAACAAAGGTTACAGAGAGAGAAGGGGAAAAAAAATAATGCAGTTGATCTCATTTTTGCTGGCCAGGTAGAGTTCCCGAGCTCTCCAGAAAGGATCCTCAGGCGTCTTCCAGGCCAGAGATAATGTTTCTCTCCAGGCACATCCCCCTGCCAGTAACAGCGTTGCTGCTCAGATCAGTTTTCAAAGCCTGTTTTGGTGCTTATTTATCTAGCCAAAAGGTACTGGCCTCTACCTACAAGCCATGCTTATTTCTTCTTAGGCTGATGCAGCTGTAAACACTATTTCTGTGAATTTTTTACAAATACCTTCTGGTCTGCATATATGTGCACTGCAAACACACCAGTGACATTACAAATAGAGTTTGGTGAAGGTTTAACTATCTGTGCTTTGCCTGGGAAAAATTACGTTCCTCTAAAAATAGTTCTCTATCAGTCAGGGGGTAGCACAGGGACCCTCAGGATATGCTGCCTCAAACTGGTGCTGCACTGAACTGGGTAATTCACTGGAGGGATGGAGAGGCTGAGCAGATGANCTTAGGCTGATGCAGCTGTAAACACTATTTCTGTGAATTCTTTACAAATACCTTCTGGTCTGCATATATGTGCACTGCAAACACACCAGTGACATTACAAATATAGTTTGGTGAAGGTTTAACTATCTGTGCTTTGCCTGAGAAACATTATGTTCCTCTAAAAATAGTTCTCTATCAGTCAGGGGGTAGCACAGGGACCCTCAGGATATGCTGCCTCAAACTGGTGCTGCACTGAACTGGGATGCACTGAACTGGTGCTGCACTGGAGGGATGGAGAGGCTAAGCAGATGAGTACAGTATTTTCAAGAAAAGGCAGCAAGAAAGGCAGTTTCTGGAAGGTGGCACCATGAATTGTTAAGAGAAGGCAAGCTGCTCCAGCTGGGGAAGAGAAGGATAAGAAAAGCACCAGATTTGGATTCTCTGTTGAGTCTGAGGCAATCTTGCTTCAGCTGCCTGAAATTGTGCAGACTTAACTGAGCTCCACGTAAAGTGCAGGTCACCTGGGTACCTACAAGGCATGAGCTCAGGGCAGGCCAGGACATGTGCCCACAGCCTGGGCAAACAGGGCGCAGCTGCACGCTCTGTGCACAGCAGGGCCACATCCTGCCGCCTCCAGGCTGCCGACGGAGCGGTTCTCGCGGCTCAGGGAAGGCTTGGATTTGTTCTGTTTCAGAGGAAGTTACCGAGTTTGGCATAAGCATTTTTCTCCAGAACTGTAATTTCTATTTCAGGACATGTAAGAATATGTAAAATCATCTTTGTGCTATGGCTGCACAGAAGTCATTACTCAAACATTACCCAACACACCTAGATTCTCCAAACGGACTGAACATGGGAGACATCTCCCTCTCCCAAAGGTGGGATCTAAGGCACCCCAAGGGCCACCTCAAGGCGCAGCAGAGTGGCAAGACGGCAGGTTCAAAACCTGCACCCCAGCATTTAGGCTCTTTACAAGCAGCAGACATCGTATCAGCAAAGACAGAGAGCCTGCAGCAGGGAGATGTGCCCCACCGAATGATCACGATCCCTGGGCAGCAGTTCAAGGGAAAACGGCTGTGCATCCATCCACCATCCATCCTTAAGTGCGACTGGCTTTTTGCCTGTTTCTATGTGCTGCTCCAGAGAAAACAAAGAACTTGAGAAATCCTATGGCCAAGTAGAGCCCATACTTGCTCCAAAACAGGGTGCAGGGTGGTAGAGAAATCTCTCTACTGCCCTGTTAAGAAATCTCACAGATTCCAAGGGAAAAAAAATGGACAGATCCAAGGATAAAATACACAATCCAGCCAAAAGGGCCATCAAGAAAAAACACTCTTCTGCCCATCCAGGGGCGGAAGCACACAGAGTTCAATAAGCTCAATACTGCTCCTTGCTGCAGTGGCCTCATACGAATGCCTGACACAACCACAGCCACTGTCCTTAAAGCTTAAAGTATCAAAATCAGCACTAAAACAGCTTGAAAACTAGCTGATAGTCTACAGAGACCCCAGTTGTTCCTAGTGATATTTATACTAAGCAATACAGTGTAGTATTAATTAATGAAAAGTTAAGGGGTATCTGTGTAAGTCACTAGCCCAACCTTAGAGCTTTGATGTTACCTGCCCACTGCAGCATGCAGAGGGGAACATGATTTTGGAAGCACCAAATTTAAATTTCAAACAATAAGGACTCGGTGGTATTAAACATTAACTTTGGCATTTCATAACTGTGTGTATAAAGGAACAATAAACTTAAGAGTAACCAGAGTTTTCAGTAAAACATCCAAGTGTGGTTATCAGTAGGCTCTGAAGGATTTCTCACAAACGCATTTGTAAATGCTGCCCCTGCTTTTAGGGTGTTTCCCACCACAATATCATAGAAAATTTTAAATGCAATTACGAAAGCAGAAGAATAATCAAAGGAATGTAGGTCTTAAGCCAGCTTTTGAGTAGCTTTTATGCCAATTGTCTCTCTTCATCCAAGCAAACCTAATGCACAGATGTTGACTCTGTTAATCAGGATTTGATTTCTTGCTCCAGAAATACAGGCAGAGAGAACATCTCCACCACACAGGTGCATCACTCTCCACAACTCAAGTTTAGCTGCCTTTAAAATAATAGCAAACCAAGCAAGCAAATTAGTAACCTCAGTTACTTGGTTCATCATCTGGCCGTTGCCAGAGATGATGATCCTGAGATTCCTCAAGCATCTGAAGAGTGGCCAGACCAGTCAGGAAAACTTCAGCCTTTGGAATAAACAGGTAGTGTTTCCAAAGCCTATTTCTTTTGTATTATGTCCATTTGAAGTTGATTACAGTGAGTATTTTCACACTGAATTGCAACCATTAATACCTAGTTTTAGTCTTTATCAAATCATTTAACCAAATAAAAATTTGTACAATGCAGTGAACTATGAAGAGCCACTAATGACGTGAGATTTCTCCTGGCCATCCTGATGCCCACGGTTAGGCAAACATGGCCCAGCAGTAAGGGAGAAGCACAAGAGAACATTTGAATTATTCTTTCAAACATATTTAGAAGTTTCCCAGGCTGAGAGCCACTTTGAGGCCAAACTGCTGGCAGTATAAACTCCTTAACTGTAAAGCTGTTAGTTATGCAGAAGTACATGCACTACATTGTTCCTAGGTGCATTTCCAACAAAATTTAAATGGTCTCAATTGCATGCTCTATAAGCAGTTAGTAAATGCTACCAAAGTGGTTAAGATAAAACAAAAGCGCTAGTTTCCTCTAGGTATGCATTATTCTTTAAGAAAGTTTCAGTCTACGGCGGAAGCAATCCAAACCTCAGCCATTTGGAGACAGGGTATTAAAATTTGTCCTCTCCTTAGTAAGACTCCCGTTTCCCTTCCCCTTCTCTGTATTATAGCTCAGGATCATGTTTTTGCCCCAACTTCACAAGCAGATCACTGCTTCAGCACTTGCATCTTCATCCCAAAAGGCGAACGTCTTGCTGTGTTGTTAGCATCTTGTGCAGCATCGACTGGTTGTTGTCGAGCTGCACAAGTTCCAACACTTTTTCTCTTGGGAAGTTTTGCAGCGTGCTAGAAGGCTCGACCGACACGGGGAAACACCAGTGATTCAGTGCTTCCCCAGAGTGACTCAGGGTGCAGCCCACTGCACAGCACCTGCTCCATTCGAATGCATCACGGTTCTACAGCAAGCAGAAGGGCCTACCATCCGCTTCTCACACGGACTCCTGGGGCAGGACTGCTTGGTAAACACTGTAGTAAGCAACTAGGTGTTACATTCAAGTCTGTTCCTTCAGTCGGTTCTTTCAAATACTCATTTTAGCCTCAGACTGCCCCTTTCCTCATCTTTAAAAGAGGAAGATAGGCAGCAACTCAGAGATAAAACAAATATAACTTTACTGTATACCACACATTGTTATTAATACTACCATCAAACCTGGTAAAATAACATAATTTTTAGGAAATATAAGCCCTAAATGTTACAATTAGACAAAACTTGCAGAGCATTTGTTAAATTCATTAAAACTCCATTATGCACCAAAGACTGACCACCCCCTGCCTCTTTTTTTGTTGTTGTTGATAGACATTTAATGTTTTTAAACATCTTTGCAGGCACAATCCCCTGAAGTGTAATGCTCCTTCTCAGACCTGCACACTGCCCATAGCAGATGCCAGCTGCAAGAGGGAGCACCAGGCAGGTTTCACACTGTCCCCCTGCGCTCCTCAGGGCTGACAGGCAGCATTCCAAGGAGCACCAGGCAGCAGAGGCAGGAGGTGGCACCGGGCCAACCTTCTGCAGCAAAAGCTCTGAAGGATGTTCAAAATAACTGCCCCCCAAGGAGGACCTGAGGAAACCCAGGGACTCTACACAGCGCTTGGAGCACACAGGTCTACTGCACTGCTGATCCTTCCTTCTAGGAAGCCCCACTCTGTTCTGCTCTAAGTCCTCTTTGCTTCCCCCTCCCCATCTTTTTCCTCCTTTTCCTCTTATTAGGGGCTTTGAGAGCACTTACCGTCTGGGACTTCATCCGGCCGCTTCCTTTTCTCATAAACAACTATGATGACAACGAGGATAACGATTTCTGCCAAGATCCCCAAAAAGGGCCAGAGGGGAGCCAAGTGGCTGCGGACACGGAGGATGGTCGTGACAGACACGGAGCCGATCACGTTGGTTGCGTTGCACTGGTACTCGCCAGGATCCTCGTTTATCTGCAGGTTTGTGATGCTGAGCTCAGTGTAGTTGTCCTTGTTTGTAATGAAGAACCTGCCAGAGGAGTTGTTGATGTCCTGATAAAAGGAGAAAGATGGAAGGGGGAAGAGGGAGATTTTTCTTTTTTATTTCTGTAATACAAGCTGAAGTAGTCTGAGGGATTCCTGCAAAGAAGCTGGTTTCTTCACACAACAGAACAGCCTGCTGCCAGCATTTGCTCTGTAGCCTCTAAAGTGAATTTTGCTTTAAAATAAAGAGCTTGCTATCTTGGCTGACAAGCAAGATGGAATTTGGGGCACCACGTCCCTTCTACATCTGGAACAAAGAGTTCCAGAGCTGCTTGAGCTTGAAGTTTTTTATAGGGGCAAGACCTTGGTAGAGTAATGCACAGGAGAACAGACAAATTTGTTCTTACTGAAAATTAATTTGGGATGAATTTACCAAATAATTTTCAAGTTATTTCATAATCTGAAAGAAAACATGTCCAGGGATTTTCAGAACCACAAAGGGACTTTGACTGGCAAAACTGAATAAGGTAATTTATAGAGCAGTTCAGCTCAGCATCCTCATAAAAATTTAAGCTGGCACCTAACAGTGAACGATCAAACCATCCTATTACTTGCTGATCATTTTTTCCCCAATGTATCAAGCAAGTCATTATAGCTATGGCAGATCACACATAGATGTGAAAATGAAGAGGTGCCAGGACTTAACAGATTGTAACTTCTCTTCTGCTATTTCAATTGCTGGTAAAATCTGCTGCTCAACAGACCTGCTGCCACAAGGAAAAGATATGGCCACTTCCATACGAAAAGGTATCACTGTCACATCCTCATGCTAAGTCCAACTAGTAAAGCTCAACCAGTAAAACTGAGAAACAGCTTAAGAAATGTAAAGATAAATGAATTTTTAAGGCACACTTCACAGCTCATTTTTTGCAACTTGTAGCAGGCACCCTGAATATCACATCTTTCTTGGCAATTCATAGCTTAGTCCAGTACCAATGCAATACGCAACCCCATTTGCACAACTAAGTTAGAAATATTTATTCATTTTCTATTCACTTACACTGGAAAGTTTCTACCTCACTCACTGATGCCTTAGACTCTGGGGAACAGCATTTTGAGAGGTTACAAGGCACCCACATACCGCAGAACGAAGGGACTCGCAGCAGGTTAACTCGTGCCCGACGTCACAGTCCACCTACCTCGAAAACCCCATTGACCTTCTTGCGCCAAACCCATTCGGGATGCGGGAAGCCCACGGACTTGCAGTACATGACTGCCTCCTGCCCCTCGTTTTTATTTTCACTTCGTTTATGGCCAGTGATATCAGGAATAGCTGCAAAAGAAAACAAAAGCTCTGTGTTTACAAGCTGCTTCTTGCAGAAATAACGATCTTAAGTGGCGAGAACTGGAAGAGAACATGCAAGTGACAAGCTCCCTGGAAGTGATCGCCTTTCCCAAGCTGAACCCAGCTTACAAAAGGGAAATTGCGATTCCCTTCTCCCTCCAACCAGCATCTCAATTGCAGATCTGCAAGAAAGGCTTTGGGGATCGTTTTGCCAGGCAAGGTGAGGGGCACAAAGGAGAAATCTCCACATCAAACTTTAGTTACCTATCAAAAAGCGCCCTCCTGCAAAGCCGAAGCCTAGGAAAGGCCAGTGCACGAAGTTCGAACTCCCCGCTCACAAGGTCCCAGTGGTTTTTGCAGGTGCTCTCAGCCTGCAGGGACTCTGGTTACAACTGGCCATGGTGGTTTCAGGACTGAACTGATACTGTCTTAATGTGGATATCTGAAAGCTCAAATCAAGCTCAGGTGTTTCAGACAGATTTTAGTTTTGATCCACCAACATGCTATAACTTGTTACACTTCACACTTTCTGCAGCAATACCACTCCTCAGAGCTGACAGATACCAGAAATGAAGCAAAAGTCAAAAGCCCTCCCCAAAACCAGCATCTTCTCATTCAGCCCGTACACAACCACATACTCCAAGAAAAGCTGCAGATAAGCTGGGGGAAGCCCTGAGCAAAACACAGCCCCGGATACCAGTGGAGGGTATTCTGAATTAATTTCTCTATAAATACTGCCCACCGCTCCTTTTGCCACGTTTGTCACAGCAGCCTAATACCCCGCGGGAGATTACGCGGGCTCAGGGCGCTGCCCGAGCTGAACCTTTCCTTAAGCAGATGGCTTCGGTGCTGGAGTGACCACCTCCAAAGCCCATTCGCTTTCTAGTTTGCTAATTATGTCACACGTGGCCTGCTGTGTGACCGCTGGGCACTGATCTGTTAATCCGGTCAAAGTCCAATCCGAGTGCCCCAGGAACAGACCCTCCAGTGTGGGAATTTATTACAAGGGTCTATTCCGGGGGACTTTCTTTGTATTACAAACAGCCCCTGGAGTGAGGGCTGGAAAGGGAGCAGGGGCTCACGACAGCACATCCACAACCACAAGTTAAAAACAAACAAAAAAATTGACAATTTCACAGTTCCAATCAGTCGCAGCAAGGAAAAAACAAGCAAAACATCTTGAGCAACTTGCTGCTCTTCCCAGAATTACATCACAACTCTTTGGGAAAAGGTTCAGTCAGCCGAAGTGCTCAAGGGAATTGTAATTCAAATGCAAGAGTTTCTCAAAGGCAGAAACTATCGCATGCCATCCTCTCGGCATGCGAGAGACCTCTTCCTGACAGTAATGCCATGGATAGATCATGCTGTTAAAGGAAGCACACAGGAGGGTTCTGAACCACCAAGCCCCGTGCTCACCAGGATAGCTAGGCTACAGCATTCTTTAGTACACATCTGTCCATCTGAAAAGACCCCATCAGGAGACATTCTTGGATGCAGCCTCTTGAATTTACTCAGGTATTTTTTAAAAACCAGAATCGATGACCCGTCCCCTCTGCAAAGAGGGACCATTTGTCACTGAAGAACCTGGCCTTGCTGCTGACAGAAACCCCACCGCCCAGGGACAGTTTCTAGGGCCGGGTTTGCTCTGACTCAGCAGCAGCCACAGCTGCTGGCGGGGCCAGAGAGGCTGCAGAGGCTCCTGCTGCTGTGCAGGACATTGAGACGCTGCTGCCAGGCATCCGGGCTCCCCTGGCACTTCTGCCATGGCCCTAAATGTGTTTATGTCGCTTGAAAGTATTTTAACATGTTAAGCACGTTCTTTTCCTGATTTTTGCCTATTTTCATCAAAAGACTATTTATTACCTGAGAAAAATATCATGACTGTAACATCTCTGTCTTACATAGCAGAAGACGAAGACATTATTTGAATGAAGTCTCAAGTATTCCCACGGACAAACAAGAGCTTTGCTAGCAGCTTCCAGTAAACATAATACAAGGTACAGCAAGATCAGGGGAAGCTTCTAGACGAATGCTGAGTGTTTGCAGGTGCTGCTAGCCATAACCATGACAAATAGCCACAGTGTGCTAAGACTTGAAAAATAATACTTCTAAAAACCCATCTTTACAGACACCATGCACGAAAATATTTCTTCCTGTAAGAAATAAAATGAAGACACAAGATCATGGCAATTCTCAGGTCTTATGCAAAAAAGTAGCTTTTAGATATCTAAACTGAAGTAAGCTGGAAAGAACATTCCAGGCTTGCTAAGTGACCACAGACACTACCTGCGCCTACGAGAGGCAATATTTCTAAGAAATTAATTTTTCAGGTTGAAAGTCTCTAAGCAGAAATCTGCTTTAGGGTTAGAGGGCTGCATTACACCTTATTAAGAATCACTAAGCACCTACAACGTACTTCAGAAACACTGTTTACAGCCTCAAGAAGAGGATTATATTTATTCCTAAAGAAGGTGGTTCTTCAGTAAGAACTGATTTCATCTCGTGATCTATCTCATCTCATCCTTTACTCAGTTTGCAAAAACTTAAGCAGAAACTCAACAGGCCCCGGGACTTCCTCGGAATTTTTTTCTTACTTAGTGATACGTAGCAATTACTTGCAACCTAATGGAAGGCCAGCAGAAGCGGAGCATGAGACAGGACAGACTTCAGGTGGCAAAGGTGACAGCCCCAACAGTGGCCCCGATGGGCTGTCAAAAGCGACTGCAAATTACTCCAGTTAGGAAGAGAAGAAACGGGGTTCATCAGCTCAAAGCGAAGCCCCACAGAGGCTCCGTGTGCCAGCCCTTATGGTGCCTTCCTGCCTGCAGGAAGGAGGGGGGCCACACGCGGCATGGCTGACCCACTGCTGCCCAAGCTCCCCACAGCTACAGGGAGCTGGAGGGGGAAAGGCTTTCTAGGGCATCGCGACTTCTGGCGCAGGGTGACCCAGCGTTCTCCTGCGGCCACGAGAGAATCACACTCCTTCGCAGAGGACGTCTTTGCTGGGTTATCCCAGTGAGAGCCCCAGCGACAAGAACACGTTCTGCTTTTCTGGTCGCCGGGCACAGTTACGCAGCAGCCGCTTCCAGCGCTACTGGGGCAGTGACTATTTTAGTGCATAGTCTGAGGGGAGCACTACATGGAATATTAATATTCCGTGCATTCTACACTAGCTGGTTTCTAGCTACGTCCGAGATATTAATCCAGTACTTATTCTACCAGAAATGTGTGGCTAATTGCATTCTGCTGTGCAAACTACAATTAGAGTATCACTGCGGCTGACCTCAATCACAGAATTAGCAACAGAGCAACGTCTCCCATGCAGCCTTTCTAGTCAAGATGTCTTACACCATTCTGCTTCCGTGCCAGCAAGATACAAGTATGGAATGAAGCAGTTTTTGTTCATAAAGGATTTAGATTTCACTTCTGCTTTTAAGCAGCAGCATTCAGCAGAATTCACTTCCCCAATCAAATAAAATTCGCCATGGAGTTGCGCACAAAGCATTCTCCATCAGCTCCCAACATTAATGAAACCAAATCCATGCCCCTGACAAAATAAAGCAGGGTTTTTATTCTTAAATAGTGAACAGGACAATTAAATACTGAAAGTCTAAAGACTTGATTGAAACACCAAATAGAAAAGCAAAGGCAGGATTTAATTGCTTAAAAAAAGAGCTAGATGTAGGCATAGCCACTCTTAATAGAAAAGTAAACTTCTTATAAGCATCGTTGTTCTGATAGTTTTAAAAAGCATCGCAAAAGAGTTTTGTGCCCAAGTAAACTTCGCATCTTCAAGCATCAAGTACACACGAGGCACAAAACAAACCGAACAGCTACTTTAGGAATTGTATTCTTTCAATACAGCCCTGAGAAGAATGTTATGCTGTTGTTGAAGGGCAAGCAATGTCTTTGTTTCCAGGTTATTTTCAAGATATTTAACAGAGTTACTAAAAAGGAGAGGTGAACTAAAAACACATAATTCCCAACCATGTCCTAGTTTACAAAAACCCTTCAAATTTTCCCATTAAAATACAAAATTAAAGCAAGGGCAAAGGCACCTAAAATATTCTTGCATGTCAAAACTGGTATGACTTAAACACGACCTAGTAAAAGGGTTCTGGAAGTTTTATTTTTCTGCATTAGAATTCTTACCAGTTTCTATCTTTATTAGCCTGGGTGTAGAGCCAAAGCAGCACATTAAGCATACTGCAAAAGCAGAGAACATGAAAAATGGGTTTTCATTCCTTCTTCTTTTTCTTTTTAATATATAGGACCAACCAACATGAACATGCAGCTGTGATGAGAAATTGCCAGATTTCTTAATTCACTTCTGATACAACATGGTTAAACTGCTGTGGACATTTCCTGAGACAGACAGGAATCAAGGAACCAGGATCTTCCAACGCTGAGGAAGTAGCCATTCACTTTCCAGCCTGCCCCTTGGGCTGGAACCAGAGGGAAGGCTGAAGCATTGTGTTCCAGGTGCAAGTATCATGTGTGTGACAAAAGCTTCTAGCCCAGCATTAAGACGAGGCCTTTTCCGGAGCTGCGAAGTTTTATGCTCACAGCAGCAGTGAGACTTGGTGAAGCTTCTGCTGTTAGGAAAGCGATTAACTGGGTGGGGGGCAGCAGGAAAGGAAAAAGCTTTTTGGAGCTGGTAATGAGGAGAGGAATAAGAACCACCTCCCTTGATCCAGTGAGGGCAGGAAGGCTTTCTAGGAAAAGGCATCAGAAAGCTCAGCTTGTCCAGGGTACAGAAAGAGAAGAGGGGCAGCAGAGATAGATGCCACCCACACATCCCCGCCACCCATGGCTCGTGACATGGCAGAGGGGAGTGGAAGCTCGTTCTTCTGCCCCATGGTGTGCACCTTGCTGCTGCCCTGCCCAGGGCTGCGGGTTGAAGAGCATCAGAAGACTCAGAAGACTTTGTTTCCTCTTCCTCCCAAGTTCTGGGTAAGAGCAGAAGGATTGCAAAGAGAAAACCCTTTAGAGTTGCAGAGGTTTTGTCTTTTAGTCTTCAAGTTTTCAGGGGTTCTCCAGCATAGTAACGATGCAGAAGCACCACCGCAGGTACTTCTGCTTTGTGGCAACGGAGGAATTAAAAGCAGGTTATTTTGAGATGGAAAGTCTTCAGCATCTAGATTAGCGACTCTGAGCATCCTCACAGCCCCTGCTGAGAGCACCCGCACAAGCCAGCACGGGTTGGTCACTCTCAGCCAGCCAGCCTCGCTGCGAAAGCAAAACTTGACCCCTATTCCCAGGCAGAGGCCTTGGGATATCCACACTTGCTGGCTTATGGTTCCCTGATTAACGCTGTGCTCGTGCAACACCCCTCCAACAGCTCTGAGAGGAGGAGCAAACACCGCGCCAGGCACTTCATCCAGAGCGGAGCATGTTGGCAAAGATGGATTTAAGTCATTTCTGGGACCTCCCTAGGATCACCATTAACTTCCAATATTTAATTCAACAGCTTTTATACTACTATTTCTAGTTTACCAATTCCTCAGCCAAGGACGGCTCTTTTAGATAAGCAAGCACACATAGCAATCTAACAGCAACATCTATGTTTCTGCATTTTTATCTTCATATAGACAGTACTCAAGATTTGCAGAAAGAATATAGGCAGTATTATATAAAAAGCAAATGGCACTGGTGTATCTTGGCTTTCATTTGCTGCGAGGTATTTGTTCAAGTTGTTCACAAGTTGTCAAAAAGTTGCTATTTTAGTCCACAGGCACTTACAGATTCAGAACCATCTTTTCTATCTGCATCAGCAATTAACAAGTGCAGCACAATTACAGTCACCAGTTAAGCCATTAAAACTGTGTACAGTTGCTTGTGGACAAATACTGTGAGAGCTCACACATGCTGGGAAGCATTAAACGATAGCATCTGCACAGCCAAACAAACACATACCTACATATTTCTCAATTAAGGAGAATTTAACATGTGCACAGATGAAGTAATATCGAAATCAGCTTGACCACGGAACAAGAACTGCTTCAGCAAGGTGTGCACAGTGTCTACCCCAGAGTGCAGGAACTGCAAAGCATTCCCTCCTCAGCAAAGTGGAAAAATCTTACATATTCTGCACAACAAGCACTAACAGTATGCAAGGACATTTATATCCAAGAGAATGTATGTCACAGCATACAAGTTCTGGCTGTGCAGCTCCTGCAGGAGCTGCAACTTAAATGAATACTGCCAGATCAGAAAGAATTTATGTGCAGCCCTAGGATTGTGGGGAAGCTACAAACAGTTCTTTAACGCATGGTTTAAAGTAGTGGTAAGCTTAGACCACACAAGTTTCTATTTAATAGAAGTTAGAGAAGAAAACATGTTTCCAGTTTAAAAATACACCTATTGCAGTTTGCTTTGCAGAGGACTTGACAGGGTACTTCCCACGCTAGACAACCCGTGATACTTCGCCACGTTCAGGGAAAATTCAAGGCCAAGCAGCAACTCTTGTGAGGCTGAAGGGAGGAGCCAGGGAACAGGGTTAACGAGTCCTCAGATTACGGTTGCTGAGCAAGCAAAAAGCTCCATACCTCCCGGCCGTGGTGCTGGAGTCCTTAACTTCTAACTGATCATTAGACAGTGGGAGTTAGATACAGGGATGCATGGAAAATTGTAGCATGAGCAGTTGCTCTTCTGCTCCTGCCCTTCGTGCCACGAGTTCAATCACAGGCATGGGATTTTCTTTCTATAATCCTGGGGGCTGTGAGCTCCCACCCACCCCAGGATGGCAGAGGAGCCTTAAGACAAATGTTTCTCCAGGACAGATTATACCAAGCCAGAGAAGGTCTCACGCAATCCATTAGCAAAGCTAAATATCCCATCCCTGGAAGTGGCTGCTGTTACCCTTGTAAGCACACTGGAAAAGGTAGAAAAGAGGGAAATCTAAGTAAGAAAATATCAGAAGAGTGGCAAAATAAGAACATAAGAGCAGAATGAGGAAAAAAAAAAAAACACAGAAATTATCAGGAAACTTATGTACCTTCTGGAAGACCCAGAAGACATGCTCAAAGTACAGCATGAACTTGAATTCAGCTTGACCTATGCAAGGCCACGATGGCTGCGACGTTCCACAGCTCCTTGTGCCTTCTGCAGCCCTGTCGGCTAGAGGGCCCAGGGAATGTGCAGGCATTTACACGAGCACACGTTTTAGAGCTCACTTCTTGCGGAGACACCTTCTGGGCCAGATGTGATTAGTTACTAGGTATATTCAGATATTTTATGAAAGATCATTTAAAAACAAATAAACAAATCCCAAAATAGTTAAAAATCAGGACAGTGAACTTTAGCTTTTACTGCAGATCTGTGGTACCTAATTTAAACAACGATCATACAATAAATCAGGAGCTGGTACAGGGACACCGGGAGTGAACCGGAAATCCCCTCCTTCCCACTTGCTGTTGGCCAGACAGCAGCAGAGGAAGCTCTGCATTTGAGCTGGAAATGTAATGAAGATAGTTAAGTAACCCTAATTTAGGTCTGAAACAAATTTACCATACACCTGTACAAAACAAGCATCAGTACAATTCCAGACATGCATATACTGGTTGCAAAATCTTTGCAATCATCTTTGATTTAAAAAAAAAAAAAAAAAAAAAAAAAAAAGCTGACAATGCATCAATTCTGCATTGCTACAAGGGGAGAAGAGTGGCAACTGCAGAGAACTCAGCCAGATCCCTGTGTGGGCCAGTAATTTTCACACTCTTCAGTGAACAAATAATTGCAATCTAGTAACAGCTTATAAACCAGCTTATATATACTGTATAGAACAGTATGGTCTCCATGCTGCCTCCATTTTGTATGTGTATAAAAGAAACATTTCTCTCATCCAACATCTTTAGAAAAACTCAGTCTAAGGCGCATGGATTTGCTGCAATGTAAGATTCTCTTTGAGGCAATTCTGTCATTTTGCAGTTTCAGAACAGCACTAAAATGCATAGGGCAGAAACTGTGCATGGAAGTAGAACATCCCACTGGTATGCTGCGGGGCATCTGTCCAGGCGGGAAGCCCTCCTGCAGCTGGAGCGCGGTCCGCAGACAGACGCACAGCCGTGCTCCAGCTGCCACACTCGAGATGCTGGGTCACGCTTTGTTCATTCAAGAGCAGCGAGAAATTCAAAGCACTTCAAACACATTCAGAAGAATGCCTCATTTATTGCCACACTGTGAAACAGAGAAGAAACCAGAGTTGCCTTTGCCTTAGCACAGGCACTTTCAGTATAGAAGGTATTTAAGTGCCCTCTACAAGGCTCATCAGTGCAGTGTACAAAATCTTATATCTGTGACATCTTCCCTTGGATTTTGTGCAGGGATTTCCCAGAAATTACAACCATGGATTAGATGGATATAGGCATAAATTCAGGAGGAAATTGTCCTAGGAGAGACCACTTGAGTTCGCTGGCTTGTACGGACACCAAGTGAGGTAGCAAAGACAGTGAAAGTACGTCAAACATTTGGGAGAGGAAGCAAGAACAAAACAAAAAGAGTACCTCTCACTTCTATAGTGGCGTTGGCTACGGGAGAGTTTGAAAACACAAACACGCACAAGTATTCCCCTGACTCTTCTGCTCTGGGCTTCAAAATCCTGCAGACAGGGAGAGAACACATGAGCCACGTTAGGTACTGTGTTAGCAACCAGAAGTGAGCAGCCTAGGAATTATTTTTTTCTTTCCCCAAAGACTTTCATCTTTTAACTGAATATCACAGCTATAAGTGGTTGTGCTGGTGCATGTACTTGAAATAATGTCGTTTGACTAGAGAAAGAATAAACTCTAATCTGAAAAGTCAGTACCATTTTACCTGGAGAAGCTACAGTAAGCTTAAATGCAAGGAAAGAGCCTGAAAACTGTTATATCATACACGACAGTTTGATGCAGGACATCTTCATGTCACTGGTCTGCATGGAAAATTAGGCAGGTGTGATCTTCTGTTGAGAGAAGAATGTGATTTACACATACTATCTGCACAGAAAAGATAGCAGGTCAAATTGAAAATGAGAGAGACTACAAATATAACCAAGACTGACACTGTCAGCATCATCTCAGAAGCTGTTCTCTTTTTTAATAACAGATACAGAACTGGTCCATTAACAGTCTTCACCAGTTCAGAATGGAGATGGAGAAACTGTAAGAGCGGGTCGAGCCACAAAAGCGAAACACTGCACTGGAGTCTGCTGCTGCTCCAAATTCCAAAAGACCCCGCTGCAAAATAACAAACAGGGAAAAACAGAGGCAGGTCAGCCAGAAGAAAACTGGAGCTGCAGTAAACACAAAAACGAAGAATTTATGTTGAACGTGGTGCTAACTTCAAGCCCACCAGCTTCTGCTGTCCATCAAAAAGCTTTTGGACATAACTAAGTTAAAGCTGTCTGTAGATACCCCTCAGATATTTACCTGTAAAAGGTTTCTTTCTTAGACCAGGGAAACATACTATGATGTGATATGGAATCTTTATTTCCATACCACATTCCCATAGCGTAAAACAAACTGCTACACCTTCCCAACCCTCCTTTACTGGAAGCAGCTTGGTGTTCTTTTGTTTAAGGACATTAAGTGTACAGCATGCAGATGAACAGAAACCTTGTGGAACATTGAAATAAAAAGAATTAAATTGCTCAGAAAAACCATTTACACGCGTGGAAAAAAAAAGCTGCAGTTTAATACAATACTTTGAAACTCAAGCCTCACCGTGTTTACAGCATTTACTTTGCAGAGCCACCAGTAAAAGCCTGAAGGTGGTTATAAATAAAGCTAACAAACTTTTCAGAGAGCCAACTACATACCCACTTTTTAGAGTTAAAATTAAAAGACTTAAGACAAGCAGCAGTTGCTTCCAATTAGTATTAAACACCATGGCAACATTTGTAATTTCAGCTGGAGGCAGGATGTGTCCTTCAGAAGCACTCACCTGAATGCAGGTGAAGAGGGTAATGGGAAGTCCCTCTCAAGCACTTCCCTGCTGCAGAACAGCAGCTTCCACTATAGGCAATGTTTAAGGTACACAGGGGAATATATAAAACACTGCATTCTGTCAGTTCTACGGAGGTTTACTTTTAAAGGATGAAACTACGGCAGCCTATTACTAAAGTACTCTTACTATAAATCATTACACCACTTAAGTGCAAACTGGTATGGCTGCAAAGCCTTAAAGACAGAAGCACCTGAACCAAAGTCGCTTGACCAACGATTTCCCTCAGTCCTGTGGGTTTAGGAAGCGCCCAGCTCTTCACAGCTGCAGATTTTTCAGCAGATGCAAGAAGTGTTTTCCTCTATTTAGCTCAGCAATGTGTCACCTAACTCAATTATCTGAGTAGGAAGGCAGAAGCAAGTAATGACTCTTCCAAAGTACAAGTGAAGACCAGGTGACAGGTTTGCCACCCGCCACTTCTACAATCCTCACACTACAGGACATCTAATAATTCTTGATCATTTTGGATTAAAAAGCTTTGCTGAAAAGCTATGCTTTGGGTTTTCCAAATACAGCTGCATTCCAGCAAGAATAATTTTAATCAAATTTGAACGAAGAATTGGGGAGGATGTGTTCCATCTCCAATGGTACATGACTTCCATGTTAATACAACATGACGCAGGACTTTTTAAGAGGATGTTTTAACCCATGAATTCTGGATGGTGCACAAAGCTGTTCTTTTAAGTTCATCTGCTGTAAAATATAGCTAGAACTTCATCTGAAATGCCAAGAACCCGAGACTTTTTTGCTAGGGAAACAGAGCACAAGATTTAGCAAATCATGGAAAATATCAAAAAGGCTTCTCAAGCTTAAATTTAATAACTTGTTTTAATTACACTCATGTTGAAATTGCTTCCATGAATCCTCACTGATAGAAGGACTGTATTTCTGGATCAAAAAAAAGAAAAACTTCAGATGAAGTTAAGGAATAAGGAGCAGGTCAAATGCAGTGCAATCCCATGCAGAGAAGAAAGGACACAAAGGCTGGAACCACAACATGCAGCAAAGAAGCCTGCAAATAAGTAGCAATTTGAGAGCTACCTTTTAAATACCAAGTCACCAAATGCTCTAACAGTCCCCAAGCTGCAGCAGGCTGTACTGAAACCCATATTCACCATGAACAAATGCCAGTTTTACAGACCACCCACCTCACCTACTCCTTTTGCAAGGAATTACAACTGCAAGTTTAATTCCTCCTGTATGGAGGCACTTGGAAGGAAAAGTCCACCCAAGCATGGAACAGAGTATAAAGAAGTCAGCCTTGATGCTTGTTTTCTTGGACGTGGGATTCTCAGCAATCTTGCTATGACATGTCTTCCACACCACTCAAGCAAGTGCTTTGGTACAAGACTGCTCATTAAATAAGATTTGGGACCCTAAAAAACATTAGGGGGAAGAAAGCAGACCCTTTAAAACACTCCCAGTATAAAACACGGCACCAAAGAAATAAAAGGATGCGATTACAGAACTAAATGAGACTTCTTCTAATTGCAAACCTGAACAGATAATCCAAAATGATTTGAAGTGGAAAACAAAGGAAAAGCCTGAACACCTACAAATGTTTGCCATTCTAGCTTAACACTACTGAAAAATGTGTATCAGCCATCTACGCTGGCATCAAGGGAACAAAAGGGGAAAGAAATAAGGCAAGAAATCTGCATGAACAGCACAGATCTCAGTGAGCAAACTCTCCTACGCTCGAATCAATTGCACAGCAAGAAGGTCCCATCTTGGGAATGCAGAAGCCCTCAAAGAATTTATCCTACAAGGAAATGGAGGAGGGGGCTGAATGCATTCTGCTCTCTTGAGACAGAACGTGCAAAGACAGAACGTGCATATGCAAAACAGATTAATGCCCAAAACATGGATGTACCAACAAATTTGAAGCACAAGTGATAGAGCTGTACTCGTTCAATCAAGATTTAGTAAAATTTTTTAGTACTCCAATGACACATCAGTGACAACTCGGGAATGCAGTCTTTCATCTTCCATGGCTAGAAGACAACTAAGAGAGCTGATTTCTGCAGTGATTTACGTGCGGCGTCTTCCCTGCGTGATAAGAATTCACAGCTACAAATGTAGACATAATGTCAACATAAGCAGGATATAGACTGCACAATATACTCGAGAGAAAAGAAATCTAGACTCAGTGCCTGCGTCACATGTAATCTAGAGGAGCACTGCAGGAGCCTACACTAAAGTTCTGGACTACTTGCAAAGAGAAATTGATGATATGTTTGTGCTGACATCATGTTTGGAGAAAACCAATCAAGTGGGCTACAGGCAACCACCTTTGCAGAATCTTCCTTCTAACACAACTCCCACCTGCACTCTTAGAGACCCTTAAGGCAGATCACCCCACACAGTGTGATTGCTGTGAAGTCCCAACGTCCCACTGTTACTCCAGAGCCATAAATCCACCAAGTCTGTCGCTCTGCAGGTCAGGATCATGGTGGTTCCGAGCAGACTTACTTGTACTCTGTCGTGTTGGTAGATTTCCTGGTGCCGGGGATCTCCTCTCCGTTCCTCACCCAGTAACTGGCAGAAAGGGGGCTGGGACTTGTGCTGAGGTTACACTGCAGTGTCACGGCGGGCCCATACTGATGGATGGTGACGTCCTCGCTCGCATTGATCCTGGGCTCTGAAACAAGGGACACGTCAAATAGCAACAGATCTTCACGACGACTGCGCCACACTAGTCTAGAAGGCAGAGGGAGCGGGGAAGGGAAGGAAGCTACACAAGGAAGGGCACTGCACTAATTTGGGAAAACATCAAGAAGTCGCAAGAAAACTGCTGACCACCAGCAAAGGCAACACTTTAGCCATCAGCTTCCCTATAGGGGAAAAAAAAGAAAGATTTAGACCATTCTTTTTTGAAAAAAAAAAAAAAAAAAAAAATCAAACATCTCTATAGATTTCTGCATAATATTGCTATCCAACTTAACAGAGTTAGTTGCATGTCTTGTGACAGTATGTAGGAAGCCAGCTACCATTTCTTGAAGGAATTTGTTTCTGGCTATTAGCTAGTTCATCTACTTAGAATCTAAGGTTTAAAAACAAATCCATTTTCTACACAGCGAAGCCTTCAAAGTTAAATAGTCTTGTGAACATTATCTTTGGAATTCCCCTCCGCAGAAGAAAAGGCTAAGAAAAACCTCCTGTCTGCAGCAGGACCCATTTCCATGCAAGATGTGAGCACAGCTCTGCTAGGATGAAACCCTACAGAGCCAGTGGGCAAAGCTGCTTTTTGACGAAGCTTGAGAGGAGTCATCCTGTGCATACAAGATATCTTGAACAGGACTTCTCTGATGTCTGAAACTACAGCAAATACTCAATGTGAATAAGGCACAAGTCTGATAAAGAATGGCTGAAAACAGGCCTTAATGCAGGGCAATTTAAAAAATTACATGCCATGTTAAAATAATGTCAGGGACTACTTAATTTATAGAGTAATGTTAAATGTAAATGTTAATGAAGAAAAAAAGAAATCAACTTTCATTTAAAAAAAACAGCACAAGAGTTTCAGACTTTGCTGGTTACACCGGATAACTGAACCTTGGCTGGTTTACTTTACAGTCTTATCTGGTAAGGTTAAATTCATATTATTTATCAGTAAGGATTTTCAAAAGCAAAAAGACTAACTTCAGGGCATTGTCCGTAAATTCAAGAAGTTTTCTTAAAATTGGCAGGTGGTTAGCACTGATGTTTTTGAACAGCCCAAGACAAATTTCCTCCCAAAGTTGGGGGAAAAAGGCCCATGGCTTCGCAGCTGGTTTCTAGCAGTCTCAAAACTGCTTCATGTAAGGTATTGGGAGCACAAATTTAGTCATACCCATGCAGACTCCTTTATATAAAGCACTTAAAAAATAAAAGATTGTATGAGGAGAAGTGGAAAATGCCAGTGCCATCGAGAATGGTGCACTTTGCATCGCTTAACATTTGTCTCTCCCGTGCAGTATTTAGACTGCTGTCCAGAGAGGCAAGGTAAAAAAATATTTATCTACTGATAAGCTGACAAAGCCATTCAAGTCCTGTACATCCTCCTCGCCCTTCTTCAGCAGGCCACTATGTAACTTCTTTTTCACAGCTATTTGAAATCTCCACTATCATTTAACTAGCGGGAAAAAAGGGGCAGCTCCTGGAGTTTCCTGTGACACTTCCCCATTAGCACTTGCTCTCAGCTGGGTCTGCCTCCTCATTCCCATGCTGGGAATTTCACCTGTGCAGGGATCGGAGACTCCTACGGGGTTTAACAAGAGCTATATCGTACTGCACTTTTCCATCTCCAAAAAAAAGCTCGTGCAGCTTCTCAGACAAACACTAGTAGAGCATTGAAAATAGTTTTTGGAATGTGTTTGAAATAAGAACTCAACATCAGAACATTTTTATACAGAAATTAGCTTCTGCTCAAATTCACTGATCACACGGGCTTCTCCTGCAAAGGGTTTTTCTTTGACATGGAAAGCGGTGCCTGCAAGTTCCTGGTCTGCAAAATAGACAAAGTATTTTCCTTTTAAGGAGAAGCTGGTAGGACAGGCTCACTGAAATGGAGGATTCCAACACTGTTTAGTCAGAAAATTCCCATTTCTAAAGCAACCCAGAGGTTGGCACAGCCAAGGAAGCCGCACAGACATTGAGTGGCTTCAGATAAGATGCCCCCCATGTTGCAGGAACTGCTTGGAAATCTGTTTGTCTGTCTCCTGTGCTGTTGTGCAGATGCTTCACATCCATGTGCTCCGATTCCCAAACCATAGCTGGTCACGTATCTTAACACATGCAGGACTACAGAGTAGAAGCATAAACGTATTAGTTGGACATTGTTCCTCATACCAACCCAAATAAAAAGCACAGCAGAAGAATCCTTGTGGCTACAAGGCACTTTGCAAGGAGTCACCACACACACTGCAGAATTAGTAATGCTGGATGCGGGTATGGCGAGAAGCCTTCCACTGGGGACGAAGATGGAAGGTTAAACTTCAGCCCCCAGAACAGGTTAGTTTCAATGGCCAGGGAAAAGGAACACCCAGCTTTCCATATGGAGACATCTTCACAGGAATCCACTCCCACCACAAGTTGTCACATGAACAGTGTCACTGACTTCACATATGAAAAAGGATTTTCTTCCTCAGTAGGTTACTCAGATGGACTAGACAAGGGGGATAACAGAAACACCACAGATGTTTCCATATGTGAATGCGAAGCTAAAGGGCTCAGCGGAAGAATGGAGGGATTTCCAGGAGATGTTACTTCCTGCAGAAAACTTAAGCGTTGTCTGAAGGTAATATTGTTTCCTAAAATTACCCAGCTCTTGCTAATGGAGGCATTACACAAAGACCCCAGATGCAAGTCCTTTGGGACCTCAAAGGATAGGGGAGGGATGAGGCATTCGGGCTGAAAGCTGAGCAGGCTGGAGCCAAACAACCCAAAGCTACTTCAGTTTAAGCAGCTGCACTCCATTGGGTTGCTTCTCTGCTTACTTTTCCACACATATCAGTGTCCTTCCATTTCCCAGAGGGAAGTTCTCTGATCCGTCAGCACCGACTGTCACAGGCCCCTCACACACTTGCAGCTTTGGATGGGGAATCAGCTAGTCCAGGGAGGCAGTGCCTGACAGAAGAGCAGCAGAGGTGGCCGTGCTCGAGACACCTCTCTAGGTAACCCCTAAACATAATGGAGAAGTAACTGCAAAGTGTGACACTTTGTACTAAGATGAAAATCAAAGCGGTATCCAAGGGCCTAGTGAAACTGAGGACAAGGGCTAGAAAAGTCTCCCCTTTGCTGTTCACCTGGAGAAACCACCAAGGTGCTGCAGGAGAATTTGCTTTCTACACAGCAGTCTCACACTGCAAATTTAAGTCACGCTGTGAGAGCTCTTGCAAAGCTTACGCAAAATGAAATAGGGCTCTTCTAGATTGACTCCGATAAAACAGGTCTCCAAATGTGCCAGGGACTGCTTAAAAAAGCCAGCAGGACACAGAAGAGACTTGTAAAAATAAAGAATTGAAGTAATTCTTGATCACATATTCTCTACTCTTGAGAGCTTTCCAGTTGCCGCAAGTTGCACTTGCAGATGCAAGTCATTCACCTGAAGCTCAGTTTAACACTGGGAAAGGATTTTTTTCCCGTCTTTTTACAGCGTAGCTTAAGAGCTGCATCAGTTTGGTGCTGCCGTATCAGAGAACTCGTTAGGAAACATGCTGCTGTTCAGAGAGGAAGAGAAACACCATGACTTTATGGAAAGACTTCCACAGTGAAGGTCACATGTAACTGGAAGGGAGAGAGCTGTGCAGAAGTACATATGCAACCAAAGCCACGTGCGAAGGCATTCCGAGAAATCCCAAGAGAACAGAGGAAAAAAAACCAAAACAGTTAGATCTGCAGGAATAGATAAATCAAATAGAAAGGCACTCATGGAGAAGGCAGCACTAGGATGGCTGGAAACCTTCTACAAAACTAAAGGGGAAGGGAGGAAACAGAAAAGCAACACAGGGCTCGTTTGCACACAGAAGCCATAAAACATCCACGGGTTTTCCCAAGTCCTAGGTCCTAGGGAGCAGAGGCACAGAGGGCAAACACTGCGGAGAGGTTTGGGTGCAGAACAACAGGGCAAGGTGGAAGAGGGTCTAGCGAGGGACACGGGACAGGGCAGGGTCACCAGACTGCCTCTAGTCACTACTGTACCACTACAGCACGGTGCTCCACTCACTCTGCAGGACGCTTATAGTAGCCTGGGCTCGAATCCACGTTATGGAGGGGTTTTGCCTCAAGTCATTCCTCCTGGGATCGTTGCTGGCCCTGCACTCGTAAGTCCCAGAGTCTTCCAGCGTAAGGCGGGTTATCCTCAGCACACTCACCCCATTGGCCCCGTAGGCAGTGTTAATGGTGACCCGGCGCTTCCGAGCGCCATCCCACAGCTGTTTGAAAGCCTCAGCCCGGTTGACTTCCGCATACCACCACTGGATCTCTGGAGTGGGGTTCCCAACCACATCACAGTACAGTTCAAAGGCGTCCCCCGTGAGCTTAGTTTCTGACATGGGCGACTTGACAAACCCAGCTAGAGGGAGGGGCAGCAGAAACGCAGTGACAGACCAGCAGAAAACAAAAGAGCTTGTAAAGAACAAAGCAATGAAGTGCAGAAAACACAGTCAGATAAGACATTAGCATCCACAATAACAGCTGTTAACATAATTTTCATTGAAGGAAAAAGCAAAAAAATGAAGCACAGCAAGAGCACCTGTGGCTGCAGGTGGGTATATGGTAGCAGGGAGCGCCTGGCGCTGCTCTGCACAGTGGGATGGCCCTTAGGGCTAGGAGATGAGCCCTGAGAGAGGCAGCTGATGGGGTCCCAGCCTCGCACTGTGCAAACTGTGGCCCTGGCAAGTGTTCAGTGAGCAAGGGCAGGCATCTTTCTTGGAGAGTTCACTAGGTTTATACTGTCTAGCTAGAGCAAAAAAAAATTAAAAAAGAAAACCTTCAAGCCCCTGCCCTGCGCAGCCCGCAGTAGTGAACTCTGCTTTGACCTTTTCTTCCTTCTATTTTGGACTCAGGAGGAAGGGAGTTCCCCAAGACACAAGTGACCTACTTTCCCGAAGTCACCGGATCGCCACAGCTGCAAGAGCCTCGCAGCCTTTGAAGGTAAAGGGGTTTTAGGGGGTTAAGTGCACAGGCAAAACCATCAGTTCATTCACTTGGGAAACAGTACCAAGTGAGTTTCGAGAGAATAAGCAGTATTTGGCTTTTTAAAAAAAATGCAGCGCTGAAATTCACTATCAGACCAAAATAACCCTTTTCATGGCATGAATTTCTTCAGTACTTACCAGGGTGAGGACAGTGTTATGAGCACACATAAAACTGCCCTTCAATCTTATTTTCAAAGGTATCTGTTGGAAAAAAGGTCATTTTAAAGCTAGTCCTTTTCCCTCTCCCCTCCTCCCAACATTAGAGATTAGACTGCAGCTGGCCAGACAGATTATGCAGCAAAACCTGTCATATTGCTGAGCTCCCTGGGCAGCAGCGGTTGCCGCCAGCAGCAGCTGAGAGTGCCACAGAGCTGATAAAACACAGATTGTGTCATCCCTCTCCTCAAATCCATTCCTTGCTTTTGGGAAGTGGCCTGGAAGACAATTCAATGAGATATTTATATTTGCATTAAAAAAAAGATTGGCGGATTTGAAGCTCTGGTAAAACTCCTGCTGCACTCACTGAATAGCACACTCCCCTCCCCATCCCTTAGCCACACTTTATTTATTATAGGACACATGAAGCAGCCAAAGCCAGGCGCACGCTGGCAGCCAATCCCTAGGGAAGTTTATACTACGGACACTGCGATAAAGAACCATCCAAGCAATTGCAGAACAGGAGTCCAAGGCACAGGCAGGAACAGCCCCTCGCTGGCACGGGGCTGCGCGCAGAGCAGCCGTGCAGCTGCTACAGGTAAGAGCTACGAGAACCAACAGCCAGAGAACCATATCAGCACGGGAAAGCCTTTAATTACAAGCGCCCTGGACATGGAGCCTCCAGCCTGGTGCTCCAGCATTAACGGCAGGGGAGCTTGAGGCTCAGTGGAAATACCAGCACAGACAACCCACAGCTGCAGGCACAGGGAGGAAGAGCTCTCCCTCTGCACAGGCCCTCAGTAGCAGCAGTTACGAACCGCAGCAAGGGCACTCTTGTTGCCTGTGAGGCTAATAAGGATCACACTGCTTTCACAGGGCTGCCTTGGGTACTGGCAGGGACCAGGTTATGATCTTGTTCTGCTGCACTGTCCCGTTTCAGGGGCTGCTGAATGAGCAGCTTATATTTCCATGGGGGCAGAAATCGAGCAGCAGGACCTGGATCTAAGTGAATGTGGGTCTATGAGAAGTAAAAGGCTAAAGCAGTAGCATATGGCATAACCTAGTTTAATTCCAAATACTAATTATTGGATGCCTCCCCTGGATACAGTACTCTTGTTTCCATGTCATGAAAATGATATGTAGGGAAACACCACTCACAGCCAGAGAGATGACAGCATCTCAGGGCAGACTGCTCAGGAAGAGACCGTAATCCTACAGACTCCCCCTCAAACACGGATCCACAGGGACTGGAACGGCCTTGTCATAAGCTACAAGACAGGCACCTCAAAGCCTGAGGCTGCAACTGGATCCTACTTCTCCAGCTGCCCAGAAACCACATCTGCATCATGAGCACCTCGGCCAGCTCTGGTGGCAGAGGTGAAGGGGGTTGAATGACAACACAGCAGAAAGAGAAGTCACCACAGCCAACATGATACCACTCAAGACGACGCGCAGTTAGAACCACCACTGGCTGAACTGCTCATTGGGCTACATGACAGACATATTAAGGGGTAGGGTAAATTCTCTTATTCAAAGGAATATCAGTATTTTGAATAGCACAAGTTAATCAAAGCCTTTCAGTTTTTGACAGTTTTGATTATCAAATTCATTTTTTAATTATTTTTTAATCAGCTAAGCTGTTAAAATGGTCAAAGCTGTGCATGGACAAAGCCTGAAAAAGTTAAAAAAAAAAAAAACAAAAACAAGATTAAACTGGACAATGGCACGCAAAGGCCTGTTTAGTAAACATTCTCTGAGCTTAAGTTTTAAATCCCAGGTTTCCATCACTTTGAAATCCTCTTGGAGAAAAAAAAAAAAATCACTCAGATTACCACAAATTTCAGTACAATACTTTCTTTCCAGATCAGAATTGTGTTTTCAGGGTAGACCATTATTAACAATAGCAATGAAAAACTAGATTTGCTGGGAGCCACCCCTGCCTCATGCATCCAAAAGATCCAATTGCTCTACAAAAACATACTCCAGAAAGGGATACAATTCTGGAAGGAAAAACGTGAATGCAGGTGGCAGAAAAGGCACCACCTGCAGTTTAATAAATCCTCAGCATTACAAGGGACTGGCAGTGCTATTTAAAACTCTTCACCAGAATCTCAGGTCAGTGTTTTGCATTTTCAGCAGTTCAGGAACAGCAAGGCAATATACATCAAACGGCATCTGTAAGTTGAGGCAATGCTTCCAGCTACTGCACATCTGCCAGAGGGCCATTTCTGATTAAGGTCTCTTGCTGGAAGCTGCAAACAGAGCTGAAATCTGCCAGTACTGAGCAGACATACTAAAATAAAAATTATTTATTTACTTACACACACTGCTCTCTGTAATACAGCAGAACTCAAAAAAAAAAAAAAGATCTGTGGAGCTGAGTACTCCTGCTTCTTGGCAATTCTGTCAGCGTTTTCCATAATTGTTCAAAACCAAACAGAGAATGACACTATACAGATTTCATTGCTTATATAAGAGCCTTTGAAACCCAGCAGTTTCCTTACTTGGTCGTCTCCACAGCACAGGACTTGCTGCTTTGCTATTACTGTGTTCTGCACAGTTCTGGAGATGGCAACATCAAAAGGCACCTAACGAAATGAACAAGTGCAGATCGAAACACAGACAGATTAAGACAACAGGTCAAGATTTTGTTAAAAGGATTATAATATTAGCATCCTAAAAATTGAAAAACTGCATGTTTTTCTCTCCCTCATGCATGTGTTATGGCTTTCTGTAATTTTTCAAAGGGTAAAATACACTTTACCACTGGAAACAGTGGAACAGCTCAACTTATCTACATTCTTGTTATTCAAGACAACGGGAATCTTCAGCTGCCTATGAGAAAAAGATTCTTACTGAGGTTGGATAAGAAGAATCAATTGCAGCTTTTTTTTTTCTCATTACCATAATTGAAAACTTTCACTAACCAGTGCCCCTCTGGCCCCTGCCAGAAAAAAAAAAAAAAGGCAAGCTATTATACATGTAAAAGAACAGGGGAAAAATATCCCTAAATCCCACAGGTCTTTATAGACCTTCACAACATGCAGACTGCAAAGAAAGCAACGCAAGGTGTGCAGAAGGAATACCTATGCAGGTACACTTATGTTTTCAAGCAATTTTTTTTTTTAATGATTTACTATTATCTGCCTGCAGGACACAGTGAAGAACAAGTGACAATTACACAAAATTGCCTCTAAAGCTATGTTTGCTTATGGAAATTTTGATCTTCCCCCAGCAGTTGTGAGGACAAAGGTGAGGAAGAAAAGACTAATGTTCCAGAACTAGAGAAACAGGTTAGGCTCTCCCTGCGGTTCTGCCACAGCCTGGGGATGCCAGGACACAGTCCAGGCACTTCTTTGTTTTCTTAGATCTGCCTGTTACAGTTTGTGCTGTAGTGAAGAGCCACAATAAGGAGAAAAAAAATGAATTTTGAAACAGGTGGGCTTGAAGTAGGAGCGGGGAGAAGCTAGTTGAAAGGGCAGCCAAGAGTTCCCATATGTGGCAGGAGGAGCGCGTGCAGCGCACTCCGAGAGCCCGAGCACTCCACGTTAAACAGCCCTGGGGATTCGGAAGGGAAGAGTGGATGAGAAGGCTAAAGATCAAGAGTGAAAATAAACGCAGAGCCCCCCCTGCTCCTAGGCAGCGCTGCTATCATTCGGGAGGCATCATCAATGAAACCATCTTTTCAGATTAATTTTTCTTCTGCCAATAATTACGAGCTACCTGTGGGTCCTAAGCAAGCAGTGCCAAGCTAAGCTGCACTCCCAACTTGGGCATACAAATTAACCACAGCCTCACATACGAGCAGCACCCTGTCCAACGTCACCTGTCAGCAGTCCCACTTCCAACTCAACCACTTCACTTACTGACAGCGCCAGGGTCACAGCAACCTGCCATTTACAGAAGGCCTATGGAAACCTATGGCTGGGAGAGGGAACAGACTTCTGCACTTGCGGATAAGATCACACAACTGGAGCATTAAACACAGCAAACAGCTAGGAATTTAGACAGAATAATATTGGAAGTACAGAGAAAAATATTTAATTGTAATTCAAGCCAAGCCTAGCTTCTGAAGCACGTAAGGCAGCTTGCATTATGTCTTGGCTGGGGCCCAAATGAAAGAGCTACATAGAAGATGTTTCCTTAATAGCTCAAAAAGAGCATCATAAAGACCAAAGAGCTTCCCAATTCCTTACCTGCTAGTGCAAACACAGAAAAGAAGCTGGATAGAAAGACCAACAGTTTGCATAAAATATACGAGCAGCTACCTACTAACCTAAGAGCAGTCAGAAGGCAGTATCAAAAAAAAAAAAAAAAAAATCCTTCATCTACCAAAATGATCATGTTACTGATTTTCATATCCTTCTGTTACCAAAGCGTTTCACGGGATACACTAGGTTGCAAAAGCATCAATGCCAATGGCGTTGGAAAGGCAATGCAAGGGAACATCAATCTTTAAATTTGAGGCCTGAAAGAAAGTGCTAAAATTAAAATAAATAATATTTTGAAAGAATAGGCTTTATCGTAAGAAAAGAAAATGCAGATAAATGCCAGTTAACAAAAAGATTAAATCAATTGCAGCAAAAAGACATAATGAAGGGACTGCAAAAAGTCCTAACAAGCAGCCCTAACAAGATGCAGAACAAGATCTGATTTCTCTTGGTTTATTACTTGTATCAGAGATGAAGATTAGAGATGAGAAAAGTGCAAGTCCATCAACAACAGGGAAGAAGAGGTAGTCTTAAAAATGGAGTCTGCAAAGACAGAAGAACAGGAGGGCAACGTAGCTCAGGAATGTGAAGCACCAGTTAATGCAATTCCAAGGAGGACACGTGCACACAAATGTGCAAGGGTGACTCAAATTAAGGACAGGCAACCTATTTCCAAAAGTGTGTTCAATCACCAGGAGCACAGCTGTAACACAAGCGGTTCTGCAGGGAGAGACAAGGCAGTGTGTATCTGTCAGGCACGATAATGCCCCTCCTCTCTCCATCATATGGTGGTTTCCACTTACATGTGAAAGAAAGAAAGAGTCCAAAGCTCAAAAATGAGGGGAAAAAAAAAAGTTTGCAAAGCA
Organism: Crypturellus undulatus; assembly: GCA_013389825.1. Lineage (NCBI taxonomy): Eukaryota > Metazoa > Chordata > Aves > Tinamiformes > Tinamidae > Crypturellus > Crypturellus undulatus. The sequence goes on along the minus strand of VWPW01012193.1, from coordinate 17,852 downwards.
AGGGCAAAAACAGAGCCAATTTCAAGTAGCAACACACAGCAAACCGCAGACTGCCTAGGGAGCACCCGCTCCACTGACTGGGCATATTTACGATCCCAGCCCTACTGGGAGCAGCAGCAGAGCTGCCGTTTCCCGTTTGTCCCGTTAGCCACAGGCCCGTTTCCCTGCTTCCCTGCAGCCTTGGCCCGTGGCATCTCGGCACGTCGGCTTGATACCCCCTGCTCGAGTGCGCTGCCTGCGCTTCTAGGTGCTTGTGCATCCAATAGAACAGATTGTCCAGCCTCTTTTCTATCTTATTAATGTACATTTTTATAAATACCCGACTTCAGGAAAGCCTTCCCTGAACAGAATAACACATACCTAAATATCTTTGCCAATGCAAAATTGTGGATATTGTCTACAGTACTGTGACCCAAAGCATCCCAGGTGAGATGCAGATATGCTCTTATATGAAGTGTCACCACTTTTTATACTGAGGTTCTGCTGCCAAAAGCAGGCATGTGGCTTCAGACTTTCAGTACATTTCCGTATTAAACCGTCGTCACATTCTTTTCCTTCGTGTTCTTTTGAATAATCAACTCTTGGCAAAGTGTTTTGAGCGAGGAGAAAAGGAAAAGAAAAAAAAACCTTCCAGTACCCCAGCCTCTGCACAGGAAAAACAAGAGTGAGATTTTATGACCACCAGCAAATGCTTCAAAATGACAGCTCGTTTGATCCTTTGTCTTGGAATTATGCAAAAAGAAAATATTTTAAAAGTAGATATGAGGATTCAAAATAATATAACCAGGTGCAACCGTTTAAATGCTTCCAAACGGCTTTGTACAGAGTTAGAAACCACCACTTCATCCTAAAAGGAGGTCTGATCTCAACAGCAGTATTCAGGGTTTTAAAGTGTGCTTGAAGCACGAGGTGAATGACCTGAGGGATTTCACTCCCAGGAAGGGGGATCCACTTACTGGTAACTTCATTAAGACATGAAAGCCCAGCAGTTCTCAGGTTATCTACAAAGTCTTTCTTACCTGGGTTTTCTTTGCACTCACTTTAACCTATTTTTACCTTTATTGCATGGCAACAATCTCACCTGTAACTTGAGAATTTGGAAAGAAAACAATTAAAAGGAGATGTCCTCCCACTCTGCCCTCCCCAGGGTGCCCATGGCAATGTCTGTTACTTAGCCTGGTACTCAGCTCAATTAAGTCTTTTTTTTTTCCTTCTCCAGTGAAAGATGTTAATTAAGTGATAACTTTTCCAGGAGAGGGAATAAATAAATAAATAAATAGGCACCATCACTTTGACAAAGTAATTTCACTTAGAAGGGAGGGGGAAAAAAAGCCTAATTAACAGGCTGTGTCTTTCCAGCACTGACCTTTACTACAAGAAAATATTTCAAATTAGTCAAATGTGTAGCGACAGTCGACATATTAGCTAAAGGGAGAATGATGCTTAAATTCTCTGGGAAATACTAACTTATACTGCCTGCCTTCACCTACCATCTAGCAGGTTTAACGGTTTCCCATTCATTCAACACAGTAGCAAAGGTCTGTAGTCTCCTAGGGGCATGGCATAAACGCAATGAGCTGAGACTCTGCCTTCACCTCCCTGCTCTACTTGGCCATTCCCTGCTCTTCTCCAACACCTTTTGGATCAGATGTGTCACAATGAGCACATGCTGGTCTTCAAGACTGCTCCCAACTGCAGCAATACAAGAACTTAATTCCTGCAACTTTATACAGACAAAGGTAGGATATGCTCATCGTGAAGGAAAACGCTATCTAGAGAGAGTATCCTAGGCCCATGGTGCAGCTTTATATTCATTCACCGAGAGGGAAACCTGAGGATTACTGTCTCTCAGTCCACAGACTGAAGGATTAACATTTTCTGGATTCAGATCAACATTCTGTATTTCTCAGAGCATTAGAAAATCTTGTTCAGTTTGACCAAACAAAAACAACAAAAAAGTGACTTTAGGGCAAATTAATGTCATTGATTTACTGAAATAAAATTCAGAGAAGCTAAAGTAAATGTTTGAGAGGCTTCTCTGATGCAAGAGCATCCTGACAATATGTCCCATGTAGCCAACAAATGCTTCCCTTCTCCCTGCATCTACGCAGAGGTAAAGGACTCGCTGATCTGCTTTGAGGCTAGAATGGGGAAATTCACGCTGGAAAGGATTTCAGGAGGTTGCCTGGTCCAGTCTCTGCCTCCAAATAAAAACCTGCTCACATCAGGCCGAGGACGTACAACACAAGGTGTCCATTCATGTTCTCCCACACACAGGGTGAAACAGGGGAACTTTTATTTAAGATCAAAAAATACTTTATTTCACTCCAGAAATGCTCCCAAGTACCACTTCTATTTTATGGACACTGACACTCCACATTGTACTGTGCACGAACAGATCTTGTTAGCTATAACTCGCTGAAAACAACAACAAAATAAAAACACACAAAAAAATCAAAACACTGTTCACAGATGTGAAACTGGACTGCAGTAGTAATTATATCCATGTCTTTCCAACTTCCACCCCAAAACGATTCATTAACTAATCTTTTGGACTTGAGAAACCATTTTACCATATCCATAATGTTTACATGAGTTGGAAAGTTCTTGTTTTGCAGCAATCCTAAGCCTTTGGTTTTGTATAACGTAAGATAGATGAGCTGAAAGAAAATACATTCAAAGTTGTAATACCTTAGTGAGTGAAAAATACTCAGGACAAGAAATTAACATCTACTCCCCCACTTTGGCTCCATACAGACGTCAGCTTGCTGGCTACAGTCACATTTTGAATCATATTAGATGGCAAAATGCTTTTTTTTTTTTTTTTTTTTCCCTCCGGCTTAAAGCACAACAAACATTTCTGAATCTCTTCTAATGTAAAAGCTCACAGCTGAAAGACTAATGGGAACACCAGCTTATGCCACTTGAAACAGGGAAACTTGATCTCACTCACTGCAAAAGTGGGGAAACAGAACTGAAACACATTCCATTTGCAACAGGAAGAAAACCTTGACATTCATATTTAACTGCTGACCTTGCTAAATATATACCACATGCTGATCTCTGGTTTTCTGCAAGGGCTCTGAAGTGGTGATGACTGAAGCAGTGTCTTCCTTGACTAAATTACTAATCCAAGACACAAAAGGGGCTTGGGGGTAAAAGGGTGCTGTGTTTACACAGGCCCATCCCTATAGTACATTTGGAAGCTCTCAACACAGCTCAGTTTCTAAGGGCAAGCCCTGCTTTCCATTTTAAGCTCTTCCTTCGGAAAGTCTGCTCATCTCTTAAAACTCAAATTGTTACTAGAGGCAGTGAAGGAGAATCCTCAACTCCAAGCTTCACTGCCAGGCGAGTTTATTAGTGTCCTTTTATGCACTTCAACACGGGTATATGCTATTACAGACATTTTAGCTATCACTTCACACATGATCAAGTGTTCTTTTCTCCAGAAGCAGAATAGAAAACAAATATATGTATGTGTAGCAAATTCCTTGCTTCTTTACAACACTAGGATCAATCTCTCCACACAAACAGCAGCTGAAAAGCAGTGTGATTAGGTTAGTTCTGCTCAGGGTGCAACTCCCACTACGCTACCTTATCTGCAGCGCGGTTAATGGTGCCCAGATGAATATTAAGTTCATACGGCTGCTCAGGGCCTCAGAAACCACCCTGGTTTCTACCTCCAAGAAAATGCGGGAAGACATCAGGTGAAAACCGCTCAGAGCAGCCTCTGGAGCAGCTCTCGTAGACAGTAGACACCAGAGCTGGAGCCGATGGACAAATTTCCAGCAATGAGAGCAGGATGCTTCTCTCCTCTGGATTAGATGTAGGTGTGCAAGCTGCGCTGGCGAGCCAAAACCGAGCTCATTTCACTGCATTCGGCAGCTCATGCAGACCTACAACTTATGTAATGCCAATTAGACAAGTCTGAGTGACAAAGCCCTATTCCAAAGCCCAGAAAAAAAGGCAAGTCACTCCAGGCAGAGGGCCCTGGGCTGAAGCCTGGACAGTGCCACCAGAATGGAAATCAGCTTTGCAACTTGCATATTTTGCTGTTAAAGATCATCACGCTCCCAAACACCACATGGATGAGCCAAAAACGTTGTCTCAGGGTTGACTACAAACTGATGCAACAGTCAAGTGACTTAGCTTCTTTTCCATCCTGTAATCAACTGAGTAAGATCCTGAAGACAGATTTATAAGCTGTGCTCAGGTTTACTAAACACTCCCCTTAGCAAAAGCCTGTGCTATCAGTATTTTAACCTGAAGGCAAAAAGCCCTCTCTTATCTGTGTGCATTCCAAGAACAAACACAAACTGGCTCTGGGTATCAGGCTAATCACCCAAGGAAGCCAGACCCCTTGTTGTCTTCCTGATGCTGGTGCAGGGCAGGATGTTATGCTGAGCTTTTAAAAATTAGCTAATTGTGTAACAATGTTTCTACATGCATTCAAACCCCTCTTGTTCCAAAGAGGGCTCCTTGTCAGGAGACTGGCTTGATCTCAGGGAGAAGCATTTAACAAGAGACTTCCTTCCATTGAGGATCTGCAGACCAGTTTCCCAGGCGGGCATTATTCTCCCATTCCTTCTATTTATGCTTCTCCCTAACCAGAATTAGAGACAAAGATGACACAAAGGAAAAAAAAATAAGCCATCATTTATTAACCTTCTTTTTTTAGGTGGCTACAGATTTTTTTTAATTTGTAGCTAGAAAACACACAAGGATTTTTCCAGCAATGCGCAGAAACTGTCCCTCTTTCTGCTTCAGAGAAAAGGAACAACTAAGAACCCACTCCACTGAAAAAAGCAAGAGTAAATTCATCTTCTAAGGCATAAAACCAGAGTTCTCCAGAAAAGCGGAGCTGCCCACAGCAAACCCGTAGGCTGAAGATCTCAGGAATGTTAGAAACAGAGATTTACATCCTAAAATATTGAAGACACTAGAAAAGGTTGGTGAGGATAACAAAAAAAAAAAAAAAAAAGTAGTCGTGTGTTCAGATTAGTTATTCAAAATCCTCCGACTATTCCATTAGAGAGCTAAAGGTTTAAAGTACTTTCCAATTCTGCTTTGACCTTTCTTCATCCAACAAATGTGTGTTTGAAAGGGGACTGATTACATTTTTCTTTAGCACGAAGGAAGTGCATACTGAATGGCAAACTGATTTTTTTTCCCTTTTAGGCATTCTGCAGAAGTATGAGCTGCTCTCAGTCTCATCTGTGATGAGGAAGGAGGACATTTTAATACACAGACCTTTTTAAAGAAATGCCCTTTGCAGAAAATGTTGGATTATGTAACAGGTCATGCAATTCCAGTCAGGCTCGAGAACAAGTCATTCAGCAAAAATGTATGTGCACAAAAAAATTGTTATTAGAAAAAGGTGCAACCCATTTTAGATGCTAATCAGAGTTCAACTTTTAACAGAGCAGGATCTCCCTAATAGCAATATGCAAAACACTGCTCCTGTCCTGGAAAGTGAAGGAGATTTATTAACATTAAATGTTTATGCCTGCACAGCTGGAGAATCCCTGCCTCTCTCCCCAGCAGGTCAGGCTCAAACTTCCTGGTCAAACAAAGTGCAGCAACGGGGAACCCCCCAAGGCCAGGGAGACTGCCAGATTTACACTGCTTTGCAAATCGAGGCACTTGCGTTCAGATGCATTCTTTGGGATTTTCTCCCCCAAGCCCTTCCTACAGCCTTGGCGAGGATGCCTGTTAATCTGGTGACAGCCTTTGCCCCCAGGAAGCCGTCACTCCCTTGGATGCGCAGAGCAGCCTCTCACCCCAGCGCTCCGTATGTAGGACATCCCGGTAGAAATAGCTCGACCCTTCACACTGCTTTGTGCCAGCAGCCGCACCCACGCTGCGTCATAAGTCGGATCCTTCCTTGCACTGGTGGCTTGACCTCGCAAGGCCCACTGACTGCTTTGATGCAATCAAATAAGCTTCTGGAGGCAGCTCCTAACACCGCTATTTACAAGACAGAACTCACGTTCAAGAGTAGGCAAGATTAATATAATGCCCAACAGCGACTGCCCGAATTTTGGTACTTTAACCACTCAGATCTGACATCTTTGCCTCTCGAATTATGTGCAGAAGGACAACAGCAGCAATGATTTCTCTCAAGGTTGGAGTGGTCCCTTCTTGAGCTTCTGGGTTCTCCAAGACAGATAACCCTACAATAGCAAAGGCAAGTTGCAATTCTTGGTTGAGACTCCTGCTTTGACTGCCTGAAGACCATCTCCTGCTTCTGCTTGCAGCAGAGACGATAATTCAACTCAATTAAGGGACCTGCACATTCAGGCTCTACAAATGGATGGAATAAAACAGAAAATAACTAACAGGAACTCGTTCCAATTTTCTCTGTTCAGCTCGAGGATGAATATTTACCAAATTGCAACTTGACCAGTATTATTTACAGAAGAAAAATAACTGCATTTGCTAGAATGCTTCTGAAAGAACAATAGTTCAGTAAACAGTAGCTAAACATTCAGAAGTGAGATTCTGATTTTTTGATTTTGACAGCAATACTGTTGTACTGATGATGTGACATTGATACAAATGGCTGGACAGGAGCACGAACTAAAACCTTTTCTCTCAGGCTTCTAAGATGACTTCACACACAAGAAAAGCACACACACATGAAAAAAACTACTAAGCAGATGTTGCATGCAAGATCTGATGTCTGCACTGAGCGCACGCGAGGGTGGGCTCCTCAGGGCAGCTGTGGCTGGGTCTCCTGATCCAAGTGCCACCATGAGAGCACCCAAGAGCTACCACCTTAACTGCTTGCTTTGTCTCAGCAATAAAAAAAATCTTAATAAGCTGTTGGACACATTTTACCTCCTCCTCATTCCTCATTTGGGGGCCAAGAGAATCTTACTGGAATTGCCTGCGATGCTTAAACTGCATTACTGAACAGGATCAGCACCTACAGCCAGGATGCAGCAGGGACACGAAACCATCAGGCCACCACGCAAATGAGATTTAGTTCAAAGAATGTCACCTTAACCACACTTGGAGATTCTAGCGTTTGAGGAGAATGAGTGGTGTCCTAAATAATTTGGCTAAATTCCTACTTCAGTACTTTGCAAGCGTCTCTCTGAACTGAACTAAAATTGAGAAGTACGTTTCTGTGAATTTTATATCAGCGCACCGCAAAACACTGTTATAGAGTTATTGCATATAACTGCACTAAATAGCTTTACACGTGCTCTTAAATCAAAGATCCCATTCAAATAGTACAGTATTTTACATCAGAAGGTATTTGAAAATATCTTAGAGGTGAGACCAAAGCCTCGAAAGAGCTTCCTGACCCTGGCCTTAACAGCAGCGAGCCGCAGAAGAAGTGACCAACAGGAACAGCTCAAACACACAGCAATACTCCCCAGCACACTCGCACTCTGCGCTGCCTTCACAAGGCTGCTACCGAGGAACTCCAGTTCAAGACAGACAACCACGGTACGAGAGTCGGAAAACCCTCTGGTTGGAAAAATCCACCTTCTTGTCACACAGAAACTGCAGGGCAGCAGCGCAGGACATGGCAGCTCTGTCACACCGCGTTGCTGCCCGAGCAGCCAACGCCACATTAACACTTGGTGGGTGCCATAAAAAGAACAGGAAAATCGTCTCTGCAGTGATTTCAAGGCCAGAAGGGGCACAAATAAAGATAACTAGAAAAACATATACATCTAATATATGCCAATGGCTTATATTATTATTTTTTTCTTTTCTCCTTTTTTAAGCAAAAAAGGACAAAACTCATAGTCACTGATTTCCCTATGAAGTTTAATTTAAAAAAAAAAAAAAAAAAAGATAAAAAGTAAAGAAGAAGAAAGCCCCCATCCTTCAGTAGCCAGTGAAGGTAATACGGTAAGCAGCACTGTGCTCATCCATCCTGCTGGGGCTGTTATTTATAGCAGCCTCATAGCTATTTCTCCGTGCCTTGTCCCTTCTGCTCCTTTCCCAACCAGCTTCCTCCTGGAGACCTAAAATGACTTTCATTCTTACACCGCACAGCTCAGGACTGAGGTCCTTAAGTGCTCAAGAAGTAGCAGCTTTGAGACTCTTCGAGCCCAAGCAGGTAGCTTTGCACATACCCAGCTTTTACCTTTAGATGATGCCATAAATCACTACAGACTACTACAGAGCTCACACTAAATTGCTCAAAACTTGCCAATTGAAAACTGAATTTTAACAAACCAAATTTGAATGTGAGTCATCAATACTGCAATACCTTAGTGTCATGTTAAGCTCAGTACCTTAAAACTAAGGGGGAGCTGTGAACTCTTCCATTACTTGAAGCATCCTTTGAAGAAACTACCTCACATCCCACCCTTTTTGCCATCACTACCTTCAAAGCCTTCATTTACTAGCATTTACAGCAGTCATCATCAAAATGTGTATTTGCAAATCTTGAAGTCTGGAGAGCTAATTGTGGTTAGAAACCCCCTGGACACTCCAAAATGAGGAATATATGTGTATATACATAAAGAGCTGCACCATAACCAATTTAAATTATACTGTGACCCTACTGCTAGGAGGAGGAGATGAAAACATTTATACTGCTGTCATGTTGACAATAAGCAGAAAAGCTCTCGCAGGGCAGGCCTGTAACAGTCAGGTTCTCGAGTGTCATCTTCTCAAGCCTTCTGCGTAAAGAAATAATTAGAATAAATAGGGCAAAGCTGAAACTTCTGAGCAAGCAAAGGTCAGAGTTGATAGGACTTATATTGTAGAGGAGAGAAAAAAAAAAAGAGGAGGGAATCCAAAGGTGAAGGCAATCTAAAGCAGCATAAAACCCAGCTGTAGTAGAAGACTGAGAAGAATTTTGTGAAACAGCATGGGAAGCCTTTATGCAATTCTGCAAATACCTTTGCTAGACCAGTCACTCCCAGGATTGTGCTGGGGGCTGACGTGACAGCGGAGGGCAATACCCAGGAAGAAACAAGGTAAACTGGTATCACTGGCAGCCTTCATTTCTAGATCACAGGGATCAACGGGCACCAAACACACCGCGTGGAGCCCAAAGGTAGCAGCGATCTGATCTTTTCCCATTGCAAAAGATTTGAACACATTTCCCTGCTAGTGCTGATAATTATCAACAGCTATGGAGCAACTGCACCAAAGTTCTCCAAGTATGACTGAAATGCCTGTTTGTTCTGCCAGCTGGCAAAGCCTGTCCTTGCCTCTACCCTCCGGAAACATCTACACCAATTCTTCCAGTATACGTGAAGCATGCTCAGATTTTACTATTAGAAGCACCTGTTTCTCATGCGATTGTTCATATTAAACAACTTAGCAGCCAGGAACAGCTCTGCCACTTGCTAGATTTTCTTCCTGCACAAAAATGCAGAAGGAAAAAAAGCCTGTCAGACAGAGCAATCCCCAGCTTCCCAAGGTACAGAAATACAGAGGAGCAGCCCATGCAGAGGAGACACCAAAGACACTGCTGACTGCTTCTTAGCGCTTAGCTTCTAGAGATGCTTCTCTAGCATCTTTGGGACTTGGAAATCATTTCAAATACGGCACATAAAATATTCCTTAAGGCCAGGGGCACCCCTTATAGAACCATGGAAATCGAGATGTTATCTAGACAGTTGCATTTACTCAAAAGTTCAAAAGTTGCATTTACTTCCCCCTCTGAGGACAGCCATCCACTAAGTTTTTAGTTTTTCCTCACCTTCTCAACCAAAATTTTATTAATTATCCCTTCCTGTATTAAGAATAACATGCTACAGAAATCCATCCAATTCTCACATTTCCAAGACAAGTGTCTAACTGATAAAACTTGCTAAGGCCAGCTTCACAGCTCTTGCAAGCTCTGGACTACTGCCATAGCAATTTCAGATACTTCAGAAATGAAGCATCATCTAATATTTTGCAAACTTAGGTCAGTATATACTGCATTTGACACTACAAAAAGACATGAGCTTTTTAACCAGGAGAGACTTGTATNCTCAACCAAAATTTTATTAATTATCCCTTCCTGTATTAAGAATAACATGCTACAGAAATCCATCCAATTCTCACATTTCCAAGACAAGTGTCTAACTGATAAAACTTGCTAAGGCCAGCTTCACAGCTCTTGCAAGCTCTGGACTACTGCCATAGCAATTTCAGATACTTCAGAAATGCAGTATTTTGCAAACTTGGGTCAGTATATGCTGCATTTGACACTACAGAAAGACATGGGCATCCTAACCAGGGGGGACTTGTATGACTTTAGTGAGACTAAAAGAAATGAGCAGAAGTCCTTTTTGGAACTGCATTTAAACCAGCTTGGCGTCCCTTCACTCCTCAGTACAATCATGTTTCACATCTTTTCAAGTCTTCTCTTTACTAGTCTAGAATATGCCCCTTCCTTTCGTTTTCTCCCATCTTCAGGGTGCTTCTCAGAGCACGCGCAGCAGCTTAGGTTTCCAGACAAGGGCATGCACTCCAGGGACAGCCACTTGATCTCAGCCTACACTCAAACGCCACCTGCCTCTTCCATGTGTGTATACATGTATGCGTACGCACACACATGGACAAGAGCCTCCAAGCTGTTAGCAATAGCCAACAGTTCATAAAAGCATCGCGTCTGGAGANGCCACTTGATCTCAGCCTACACTCAAACGCCACCTGCCTCTTCCATGTGTGTATACATGTATGCGTCCGCACACACACACACGTACAACAGCCTCCAAGCTGTTAGCAATAACCAACAGTTCATAAAAGCATCGAGTCTGGAGACTCAATCACTAGATCAGCACCTAACTCCTATCTTGTATCTTACTCTCAAAATACCTCTAATTCTGAATTATAGCAGAGTTTTGCAGCTTCTGACGCCATCGGATAAAGAACCCTTCACAGCTTCAAAAGCTACTGTCTTTTTTTCTTGAATGGGTTTGCGTCAGCACAGAAGTTGTGACTTATTCAGCCACACAAATGACCCAGAAAAGCTTCAAGCTTTTCAACAAGGAATGACTTTTTAGAAGTCTACGGCAGTTATCTTACTAGGAGGAGAAAAAAAAAAAAAAACACTTTCAAGTTTTGACACAAATATAGAAATTCAACCTGGACTGAATATCTAACTTAGATGTATTTAGACTGGATCTTTTTAAACAAGGAAAAAAATACAATACCTTACAAGCCCCCAGAAAGCATTTAACTCCTAAATTCTGTTTTGCACATCAAATAAGATTTTTTTTGAAGACACATAAAATGTGACAGCTACCTGAAACATGCTTATGTAACTGAATCTTATTGTTATAAGATAAGACATATTGTGATAATTTCCAAGTTATATTTCAATAGCCATTTTAACCCTTCTTCCCCCACTTTATGCAGATTCAGGTTCATATTTGCACATTAATCCGCCAAAAGCACAAGTCACCACTACCTTTCTGAAACACAAATGAACAGCTCCTTTCCAAAGGAGGCTTTACCTTTGCACAAAGGCCATCCTCAAGCAACTACTGCACTGAACCCATCTACCCTGTACAGAATCCCATTCTGAACTCCCACATTCAATTTATTGCTTTGAGATGAAGTAGCAGTCAAATCCCTGAAGAGATCCTGCAAATACCCTCAATAACTCTGACATGCTTAGAGGGTTCAGGCAGACAGCAGGGTCTGGCAGCAGCTCTTGCCATCACAAACACCATTCCCAGCAGAGGTACTGCAGCATTAAAGAGTCTGGCTTGGGGAGGAGCTCTACGAACACATTAGAGATGGCTTCAGAAAGTTGTCAAGTAGTTGGGTTTTAATTAAACTCATCCTACTGTACTTGTGGAGGAGGAGTGAACAGAAAAGCACAGACAGTGCCTACATTTAAAATGGAAAGACTATGAAGCTGTGCAGCTGCCAACCCAATATTGCTCTCTGGAAATACAAGAGAACAAGTCTATTTGTAAGCACTCAAAAAAGTATAAGGGCCTGGAGAGTGAGGAACCAGAGCTTTAGAATCATGTTGTTTGACACAACTTGACCATGACAATGTCATCTCCTGCTTCAAAAGTCAATTAAAATCAAAAAACACCAAGGTCACTCCAGAAAAGGAATAGATACAAGTCTCCTAATTTTAGTAAGGCTTTTAATACTGTACCAAAGATTATCATAACCAAAAATAAAACCTCTTCGTCTATTAAAATAGATGCACAGTGTTCATGAAGCTACACTCTAGTAAGTAAACAAGAAATGGAAACCAGCCTAACATAAGACCAGTGATGGGCTGGAAGCAAGTTGAAGCAGTGATGGATGCTCAAGAAGACTGAATAAGATTTTAGAATAATTTTGACAATTTTGAAAAGATCAAAACAAGGTAAGATGCCTTTTTAGTAAGAACATATTTGAATCACTTGCTTTAGGTAGCAACTGAACATGAAGTAGCAGCCCTGCATAATAATATCTGAGGAGGATAAGGGATCCCTCTGGATGCAAGTCGACAAGGCTATGCTGCACAAAAGCATTTGTACTACAATGCAGACAGGAATGCCATATGCAGGACACATTAAGTGATCCTTCCACTCTGCTGGACTTTGGTCTGGTCCCAACTGGAATCACGTCCAGTTTTAGATGTCACATTCCAAGAAACGTGACTGGAGACAATCCACAAAAATAAAAAGCAACAGGAACAGTCAGGAAGATACAACTTAGGAAGAGCAACCACGATAACTATCATGGAGGAATGCTGGAAGTCGCTGCTGATGACAAGTAAAGACACTATTCACAACATCCACAACTTAGAATAAGAAATAAAAAGCCTAAAATGATAGCAGAGCAGGTTTAGGTTACATTTATGGAAGATCTCTCCCACTAACAGAGAAGTGAAAACATTACCTACCTTTAATATTAACAGATGTGTGAAGGGGAGCTGCAACACCCCCATGACTAGAAGCTAAGAACACTACAAAGGCAGAGGCTCTGGCTTCACAGCAGCAGGATGAATCACAGGCTAGCGCTGTTCCTTACAAGGCCAGGCTTTACAACCGCCTCTCTAAAGCGGTACTTACAGGGGAGAAGCAGCTCATCGTGAAGGAGGTCTCATTCAGGAGCATAACAGCAAGTGCTCTTCATGAAGTATCATATTGCAAAGGTACATAAAGCTCTGAGCAAATGTCACCATTTAAAGCAGTTTCACTTGAGTCCCAGCATTTGAACTTTTTTGTCCCTACACCCCCTTGAAATGAAAAATACTGTTTGAGATGTTAGTACTAGCGCTTATTCCCTCCCAACTCAGAGCAGAGATCTGTTAGAGTTTAGCGCAATTTTCAAGTGTATAAACACTTATTAGTCATATTGCTTGTATTTAAGTTTCCTATGGGGGAGTTGGAGGAGGAAGAAGAAAAGAAACGGTGGGAAAGTGAATAGGACTTTGAACATTTTCCTCCATGCTCAGCCCACACGCGGTCTCCATAAATGCTGCATTAAACTATTTCTAAGTTTCATTTAGGGACCATTAAAATCACTTGTCAGTGTACAATCAGTGCAAAATGGATGTGAAGAGCTGTGAGAAAAAGCATTACAGGCATAAAGGAATGGTTTTCTGCTTGCTTCCTTGAGAGGAGACAACTACTCCTCATTTTCCATCATTTCTATCTGGTTTCTGACATCAGAAAAGCCAAATTATGTTTTCAGCCTTTCAGATCCCTCTAATTCATCCAACTGCAGTATGAAAAGAGCAGATGTAAAAGAAGCACCACCTAACTTAATTTTTTTTATTTGCTCCTTATATGTAGCTTTGAATATCCTATGTAGCTTTATTAAACCAGCATTCATGATTTTAAAATAAGTGATGTGTAAGAATTCACAGCTGCATATATGTGACTGAGCTTGTTTCCAAATGCCCTTTGAGGGACCAAAGCTCGAAAAAGGGAAGCACTGACTTTAAAAACTGACAACAAGTCAGCTCACACATCAGTGCACTGAAGAAACACTGGGGATTTACATAGAGGCAGCCCAAGCACCTATTTCAGACAACAGTAAAAATATAGCCAGGCTCCTCTAAATCCAAACACCCTAAGGTGAAAGTATTAGTACCCTGAAGACTTTATTTTTTAAACAAGCAGCCGGAGAAGCAAATATATTGCTGTGGCTTAAAAACGCCAGCCAGAAAAGACATGTCACTAACACCCAGGTCAAGCATCACTCCAGCAGGAGATGGGCATCTGCTTTGAAGCGCTACAGTCATTTTCCCACAAAAATCACTGGAAACTACAGGTTTACACAGACCTTCTCCAAAGATTTGCTTTTTCCAGCTGCTCCTCCTCATGCTTCCTCATTTTTCTTCCATCCCTCTTTTCTGTCACCTCACCCGAGCTCTGCAGGCAAGCAACAAGCCAGCCTGCCTCCGACGTGCATGCTGCAGAACCTGACAAGTTCCTCAGAAGATTCCTTGGGAAAAGTTTCAGGTTCTGTCACAAAATTTTCCCTGTGATCTTTAGGTGTTTATGTAAGAGCTCTATAAAGAATCCAAACAAACACATACAAAATATATAGTTTTATTAGGCTTAAATCTGCAGGTGATTCTAATATTCTGAACTACGTTAAAAATAACAACAGCAACTAGCCACTCAATGGCGATCTCTTGTCAGGGGCAGAAAAGAGGCGGACCTCCAGCAGACACAAGGACTCCACGATATATGTGACAGCAAAGCAATTGGCTTCATCAGACCCTGGGAGCTGCCCCGCAGTTTCAGCAGGTACCTTTCTGCACCCCAAGCCAGCAGTGTGCTCTACACTTGGCAGTATCGCCTTTCACTACAGCCACAGCTCCGTATCAATAATAGATAGGGGCATTCGTGGGTATCCACTCCGGGATCCTTCAAAGGCATACCCATCAACAGCCACAGAGGGAATTTTAACCAACTGGAGGTATTTAGACGTATTTATTCAAAGAACAATATTTTTCCAATGACTTACAAGAAGCAGACACAGTTCAGTAAATGGCTGCACACCCTCTTGATGGGAAAGCCAAAAAGAACTGTTCTGCTTCCCTAAGCGTCTCCTCAGCCTCAGAGGAAACAGCTCCTCTATGGGCAGGGCCTGCAATCTTCCCATTTCTTTTCACATCCAAGGTGGAGCAGCACTTCCATTAGCAGTAAGGAACCTTCTGCAGAAGGAGCTCCACCTTTCACTCTACTTTACACAATTTAAGTGCTCCCTTTGTCACCCTTTCCCACCCCCATGCCCATTCCTTGTATCTGGGCACAGAAGCTCAGGCTCCCTTACCTTATAATCACTAGGATGACCCTCAATAAGGAAATTAAACACTGACGAGAATACACCCGTGCTCTCCAGGCTACCCTAACTGCTCAACTAGCTGCCGTAGGCACTGCTTGGCTAGCCTCGCGTCAACGACTCCATCCTCCCCCCAAACGTATGCCGTTTTTGACCTTCAGAAATGTAACTACAGTCAGACCACACGTTTGCACTGCCTACCAAGGGGCTACTTAGAATTTCTGTACCAAGGGCCAGCAGTTGACTCCTCGCTTGCTTACCCCACATGGGAACAGCTTCAGGCGCACGACACATTTAGCTCATGTTCCTGAAGGCTCCTCTCCTCCCTGCATCCCAATGCGATGGGAAATACAAGACAGGTGGATCAGCCCTGCCGAGACGGCGCTGCCATGGCAGAGCCACTGCAGGCTAGGTCCTGCCAGAGAACCAGGCTGTGGCCACAGCGCCCTCCGAGCAGCGCATTCCTGGGAGCTCGCGGGACTCGCGTGCCTTATTCCCACTGTGCTCCAGTGGGATTTGCCTTTAGGCTCCTCAGAAAGGCCTGGGGCTCACAGGAACCCCACGATCTTCATCCCTGCAGCGTGGCTACCAACGTCGCACGTTTGGCAGCACGCACAGCGCTCAGTCCTGGCTCAGACTGCAAAAATCTGCATAGAGCGAGGCAGTAATTCCCGTCACGGCTCTCCAGGCCCGCGGTACTGCCCTCTCCCTCTGCTGCACTTGCCGGGCGCGCCAGACGCCTCTGGGCTGCTGCAGAGCGGCAGCCGAGGGGGCAGCTGCCCGACCAGCGAAGGAGCGGGGATTTTTATTTTCTTCCATGCCGCGCTCGGCGCTATGGGCGGCTCTCCGCAGTTGCTAAGGAACTCCCGATCCGCGGCAGCGCGAGCCGCCGGCAGCGGCGCGGGTAGTAGGCGGCGAGCGCCGTGCCATTTTCTCGGGCGCGCGGAGCAGCCCGCGGCCGCCGCCGCTTGACCCTCCTCCCCCGCCGTAGCCGCCCCCCTAGCAACCAGCGCCCCCCTAGCAACGCCGCCCGCCCG